>JAUYWG010000060.1:3587158-3610016 GCA_034779775.1 Enteromius afrohamiltoni | reverse complement strand
GTAACTACTGAAATCTAGATACACAAACGAGAATGCATTTATTTGCTACTATTACGCAAGTTACGTAACTACTGAAACCTAGATACACAAATGAGAATGCTTTTACTATGTAACTATTATGCAAGTCACGTAACTATTATGCAAGTCACATAACTACTGAAACCTAGATACACAAATGAGAATGCATTTATTTTTGTTACTATTACGCAAGTCACGTAACTACTGAAACCTAGATAAACAAATAAGAAAGCTTTTACTTTGTAACTATTACGCAAGTACTGAAAATCGAATGCAAAATAGACTGGGTACTTCTATACATCAAATTTCTGTTTTCGCATTTGACAAATTAATAGAAAACTAACAAAATTGTTTTGTGATAAATTCAAAAGGTATTCATATTTATAAAAGGACAGTTGTACCAAAGAGACGGTTTACCGGCTGTGCTGTTTTCAGGACTGGGCTGGAACCTTAGGGAGCGTAGGACCCTGGGGCCTCTGGAGGCAGCGGGGTGGACTGAGAGACGGACAGGGGGCAGCAGCAGTCCCATGACCCCCGTCACCAGTGCTCGGGTCGGGTCGCCAAGCCACGGCACACGCACACGCTCCGCATCACCCTCGGACACCTGTCACACACACAAGGACAGAGGTCAGGGGTCAAACACGGCGAGGTCAAGAGGTCAGGGACGCATGGATACAGTAGCGTCCATGAGGGAGGAATGAACTCATTTGACGGAGAGTCTTTCGGGAGCGGAAGCACTGCAGCGCTTTTGAAAAAGTGTCAGGGTGGTGACATGAATATGGAGAACAGACTGTGCCGCAGAGAGACAGGAACATTAAAATACACAGAGAGGAAGTCATGTTCAACGCTCAACCTTTGACGCATTTTAAGCATTTCAGTGAGCTATTATGAATACAAAGCCGATGACTCCACCCTTAATTTCTAAATATCTTGTGTCTTATAATACAATCACAGTTGCTTTGACAGAATTGACTCAGTTCAGTATGAAAAGGTTTAGCTTATGCATATTACGTCTAGCTGATGTTGCATCAGTACAATAATTAATTAGCACATTTCTTGAGTCAAGAACTCTCAATCTACAGAAATTTGTGGTTGTACCCATTCAACAAGAGTTGTAACTATTACAAATAATTAATAGCATCAACTCATTTGACAAAACTACAAAACAAACAAACAAACTCAAAGAAAATTAATATTAATGGTTTTAATTGTAATTTTGTTTTTGTAAATTGTTATATTTCCCATTTATATTATTTTTCACTTTTCAAAAGTTTTCAGTTTTTAATGAAATTTAAGTAAACATTTTATTTAAGCATTTAATTTAATATGAATATTTTAACTTCATCTTAATACAGATGACCAAATTACTAATCCTGCTAATTTAATCACTAATTTTATTAGAAATAATTATTTATTTTTTTCATTTTCATTTTAGTTGAATTAATAATGTGTCTTTACTATTTGATTTTTATTTAATTTGATATTTTTGTAATTTATGTAATATTCTGTGTAAAGTTATATTAGTAGCAGCAGCAGTAGTAGTATTTTAAATGTCCAGTTAGTAATACTATATCTTTAATCAATTAAGTTCTGTTAGTTGGCAAGATTTCTAATTATCATTTAAGTTTTATACTTTTATTTTAGCTTTTTTTAAATATATATTTTCAGTACTGTTTTCAAATCAATACGTAAAACCAAATTACCAATCCTACTGATTTAGTTTTTTTTTAATTAAATAAAAATTATTAATATTTTCCTTTCATTTTCATTTTAGTTGACTTTTTAGTCATTTTATGCACCTTTTCTATACGCATTTTAATTTTTCTATTTAGGTTTCATTTTATTATTATTAATTTCCAGTTCGCAACATTTCTATTTTAAATACATTTTTTCAAATATTTTTTCAATAGTTTAAGGTAATAACGAATCAATACAGCAGTAAATTCCTTCTAAAAATGTATTCAAAACAATGCATATTTATAAGTTGTTTCATAACCTTCCTATCAAGCTAAAGTAGGATTCATCCATTCAAGCTTGTGTCCGAATGAACATATGGGGCAGTCTTCACCTGGGTCTCAATGCCCCAGCAACCCCTCCCCTCACCCATCCTGCCAGTGCCAATCAAGACACCCACGCCAAGTCAAGACCCACCATGTATCTCGAGGTCAAATGGGCCTAACCTGACTCAGTAATCCCGCAAAGTACACCAACTGGGTCCGAATACAGCATCCAATCCCAGTCCGGCTAGAGATTTACATTACAAAAACCACCAGAGGAGACGCATAATGACACACACACTGATCAAAATTCAAGTTATTAGCATGGCGCGTGATGTGACAGTAACACAGGTGGCGGCAATGACAAGAACAGGTGGGTACGACCACACGCGTGCACACAAACACGCAAGCTGTCATCCAAACAGCCAGACGGTCCATCAGAACGATCCGAGACCGTGCCATGGACTTTTCCATGAGTGTTTGCGCACAGGTCACTGGCGTTATCCCACGTCACCACAGGAAGCATGCGTCTCTTCATCTCCTTTGGGCTCAAGAGCCGTTCCAGGTCGCTGGGACAATAGGCTGCACAATTGCGCACCAAGTGACGCTCTGAAGGACAATTATGACTTATGAGAGCGCTTTTCCACCCACACATGGATCGAAACACCTACACTTGGGCAGGAACTACGTGAGCGCTGTTCATAAATATCCGAGTATCTCTCTTGCTGCGGGCTAACTCCCCTCCCCTCCTGCTCACACAACAGTTTTCGCTCCATATTCAATAAGTTCTTCCGAGCATCACTAGAGAGAAAAAGACTCCCCGTGGACCTCGACGGCTGTATATTTTCACAAACTTGACAGTACAGATGTCCGAGTTTGACGCTTGAGGATATAAAAAAACCGAGAAAAAAACAACCACCACAGAAACACACAAACACTCTGGTTGTTTCTTAAAAACGACAATGCATTTGAGCATTTCTATTCGAAAAAACGTTCAAATAAAGCCCAAAAAAGGTGCCTTGGTAGGCAGTATGCTTGTTGTAACGTCCAAAAAACTAAGTATGAAAACTAAAAGCGATGTGTAGGTAGTTAAAGGTTTTAAAAAATGCTTACTAGACACGAAGCCCGAATACAAGCAAGATATAAAACACACGGTACTGCGGACTAGTTAGAGAGCTTGCAAAATTTCTAAGTCATGATGCCCCAAAATCTTGTCGTGTTAGGTTGACAATGCTGTCTATGAAGGTCTGACCACCTGAAATGCTATTTAGTATTTTTTGGCTGTCTAGATAGGGCGCATACAAATATAATACTGTTTAGGGAGAATTTCAGCAAAGCCCTCTAGGTAGGCAGCTCACTAACACTCTAGGTTTGATGCCAAAACATGCGGTGTATGTAGGAAGCTCAATTAGAACAATGCCCAAAAATGTTGCCTAGGAAGGCAGCGCACTATATATATGATGCTTGCAATTGTTGCCTAGGCAAACAGTTAATATGATTTTGCTGCATGAAAATGCAGTCTAGGTAGGCGGCTTGATACATATAACGCTTTAAAATGCATCTACGAAATCAGTTTGCTTCATATGATGGCTGAAAACGCCGTCTGGGTAGGCGTATAACAAGTTTTTACATTTACATGTATGCATTAATCAGGTGAAAATGATGGCTAAAACCGCTGCTTAGGCAGATCAAACAGTACAATGTCCTAAATGCATCTAGAAAGGCAGTTCACAAGGTATTATAACAAAAAATGCTGTCTAGGAAGGTAACGCACTAAGTATAATAGATGATTGCTGTCTGGGCAAACAGTTAATAAGCTTTTGATGTCTGAAATGCAGTCTAGGTAGGCGGCTCAGTAGGTATAATGCCCTAAAATGCATCTAAGAAACCAGCCCACTAGGTTTGATGGCTGTGAATGCTGTCTCGGTGGGCGTATAACAAGCTTTTACATTTACATTTATGCATTAAGCAGGCGAAAACGATGCCCAAAACTGCTACTTAGGCAGCTCAAACGGTATAATGCCTAGGAATGCTGTCTAGGAAGAAAGTGCACTAATTGCGATGCACACAAATGCTGTCTAGGCAAACATTTAACATGCTTTTGATGCCCAAAAATGCAGTCTAGAGCTGAAAAAAAAAAAATAAATGCTGTCTAAGTAGAAGTCTCACCAAAAATGCTGTCATGGTAGTTTACTGGGTTTTGAGACGGGATGGACGGACATATGGACATAACGAAAACATCAGCCCACAAACAAATATCGCTTCGTTTTATTGTTTTCCCTTTTTTATTACATCACAAACAAACCACTTAAACAAACAAAAGACAAAAAACAGACACTACATGCAAGTAAAAGACAAACACAGCCATAACTTTTTGACCTTTTGATAAAAATTCACGCAACATTCGTCATCCCGCTCCAAGCGTGTTGTCCAAGACAATAAAGCCCATCCGTAATTTCCCATTATTAATTATTAATCACCATATTTCATGAAGCAACGAGCACTTACCCTCCTGACAAAAGAAGCGCATCACCGCACCGGGCTCCAGGCTACACGTATTTCACTTCACCCCTGTTTTAGACTAATATGCAAATGGCCCATATTTCTGGATAAAAGCGTCGCTAATGGTTTTCCCTCCTTTCCACCCCCCCCTCCCGTCACAATCCATGTTCTCGGTGTGTGGCCGCTGTCACAGTCAAGCCATTCTTCTCCTCTGCTCTCCACATCAGTTCATTTACACGATTCGCCACATTAACGATATTAGCCGAGCTGCCTTCGGCTGTAATTTACACCGACACAAACACCCAGCTTTCCACTGATAGCCGCCTCGGGCGCTTTTTTAAATTATAAAATAGAGCAATTAAGAGAACGTCATTACAAAGTGCGAACACACACACACACAGACAGGCACGGAGTGCAATTTGCTGACACGCAAATTTATTCGCAGTGAATCTAACATTTGCCTGGAATAAATTAGCAGCAAAATAAATGTCATTATTTTATCATTTACCATTTCATGCATAATTTGGAATATATTTGTGAATACAAATCTTACGGTTTTATTCATCTAAAGTGACCTTGTTCCATTGCAAAAAAAACCCAACTTAAAAAAATTTACATTTGCAAATACACAACTCAAGTTTTTACTACTTTATGTTTTTTGTTTACTACAATTTAAACAAGCAAGAAAAGACGTCAGCATACAAAATCAACATGTCTTCACACACACACACCTGCCTGGCTTTCATGATCCGCTGCTCGGCTCACATCATTAGTTTCCATAGCAGCCCGAGTGCCATCAAACGGAGCGCGCTCAGTGCAGCTCTGCTCTTCTCCGTCTGAGCGCGGAGCATTCGCGTACCTGCCCAAAGCCATCGCTGCTGCAATCCTTCCTGATTCTCCTCTCTCTCCCTCATGCACACACTCTCCGCCAAATCAACAGCTGGCCTTTGTGATGTCATCCCTCCCCTGGCCAATCAGAGCGCCCTGAGGGCTGGGTGCAGTATGTCAGCGCTAAGCAGGGCTCCACCCTCGAGAGCCAATCAGATGGCCCCTGTGGACCGGAGAGAGAGGCAGACGGCAAAGGGACACACACACACACACACACACACGACCAACTGTGGCGAAGTGCCACTGTGGGACAGTCTGTCAGGGTAGGAGCACGCCAGCACTGCAAATCCACCTTATTCGGTTGCACATAAGCTACCCGTCGAACCCAGTGCCGCAGTCGCACACACGCCCTGCTTAAAGTGACGTCCCTTTGTGCCTTAAGAAAAGAAAAAAAAGAAAAATCTCCGGATGTGTGTGCACATTTTCACAAACAAAAAATACCTTAAGTTAATTGGAGGGAGGTTAGGCAGATGCCCAGGTTTAACGAGCGAACGTCTTTGCCATTGCTGACCGACGCAGGCAGGTGAGGTCATCGGGAAAAGTGGGTCATGAAAAAATGGTTTGCGCATTACTGACGAAACGTAGCCAAAAAACAAGCGACGGACCAAAAAGTGGCTTCGAGTGTGATCAAAACCACAGCAAACCAAGCGTGCTTTTGCACATAGGCAGCTCATACGATAGGCAGCTTACAAGGTTTGAAGCTCAAAAATGCTGTCGAAATAGAAAGCTAACAATATTTCACACTGAAAAAGTGTCTTTCGATAGGGAGCTGTCACGATAAAATACACAGAAACACCGTCTAGGTTAGTTCACTTTGTTTGATGCTTTTGATAGTGGTCTAAGCAGATACGATGGCCAAAAACGCTGCCTAGATAGGCAGCCCACTAAGTTGAATGTTCAAAAATGCTGTCTAGTTAGGGAGCTCACTTAGTTTGATGACCAAAATGCTGTGTAGGTAGGGAGCTAACAAAGTTAAAAGACCAGAAATGGGGTGCTCAAAAAATTTGTGTGGCGTTAAGGAAAATGCCCAAAAATGCAGTCTAAAAAAAGGAACTAAGTAGATAAAATGTCAAGAAACACTTTTTAAAGTGGCTCACTAGGTTAGATGCTCGGAAATGCTGTCTAGATAGGGTGCCAAGTAAATAAAATGGCAAAACACACGGTTTATTGTTACATTTTTGCCTATTTAAGTAGCTTGCTAAGTATAACACCAAAAATGTTGTCTAGATAGGGTGCCAAGTAAATAAAATGGCAAAAAACACGGTTTATTGTTAAATTTTTGCCTATTTAAGTAGCTTGCTAAGTAAAACACCAAAAATGTTGTCTAGATAGGGGGCTAAGCAAGTGAAATGCCAGAATGGCCATTTATGTAGGTGGCTCACTAACTTTGATCCCTAGAAATGCTGTCTAGATAGGGAACTAACTAGACAAAATGGCCAGATATACTCTAGGTAGATCGCTCACTAGGTTTTATGTCCAAAAATATAGTTTTAGGTCCTCTCCATAAGGAGATAACTAGATACAATGCCCAGAAATGCTGTTTATGTAGGCAGTTCACCAAGCATGATGCTCAAAGAACACTGTCTAAATAGGGTGGCAAGTAGGTGCAACTGTTTATTTTATGATGCCCAAATTTCAGTCCGCGCACTAAATAAAAGACCAAACATGCTGTCGGATATGGAGCTCATTAAGTTTGATTCCCATAAATGCTGTCTAGAAAAGGAGCTAAATAAGTAAAATGCAGAAAAAAAACAACATTTATGTGGACGACTCACTAGGTCTGATGGCCAGAAAAGCTTTCTAGATAGGCAGCCTACAAAGTATGACACACACACACACAAAAGAAAAAAATGTAGCATAGGTATGCAATTCACAGGATTTTATTCCCAAAAACAGCTGCCTAGGTAGTCAGCTTTCCAGTGTGATGCTCCAAAACGCTGTCTAGGTAGGAAGCCCAATATGTTTGAGTTCCAAAATGTCATCAAGGTAGGTAGGCACTATGCTCAAAACCGTAGTCTAACTAGACAATTTAAAGCAAACACGCTTCCAGACTAAACAATATACCCAGACAAAACTACAAATTAACAAACAATCGTCATCTTGACGTGATTGTGACTGACTGCGCCGACAACTACCGCCGTTTTCGCTGTAGAGAAAGGAAAAAAGTCGAAACTGACAGTTGCACAAAGCCAGTCAAGTTAAAGGAAAACTCCCCATTCACCAAGCAGCTCCTTTCAGTGAAAGAGAAAATTTGCAAAAATTCCAGCTAAACTGCGCATTACATGCGTCTCATTTGCATAACAAAAGACCGGAGGGGGGGGGAGGACTGGCACTGCTGGCTAATTGTAGCCCAAGATGCCGTTCGCCTGCGGAGGAAACGTGACAGCCGTGTTTATTCTGCTTTCCCCCGACGGTGCCCGCAAGCATGGTGGGAATAGCCTCGGGATAAGAGGCGAAATTTCCAGACGCCTTCTAATAAGCATGTTGGGGGGGGGGGGATAATAACGTTGCGCTTCAGGACTAGCTTGACCAAGAAACGTTACCTATGCAAAACAGCGAGAACAAAATGAAAACGATATGGATTACTAAAGCAGCAGAGGCAGCAGGAGGCAGCACAGTAGTAATTTGTATCGGATATCATCTCATTAGGGAGAAACGTCCAGCTCCACGCTGATTACCGAAAGAGAGAACAGGTCAATAACTCTGTAGCGCCCCAAAATACCACGGCGCCATAATTCACCACATCGGTCATTATTCTCGTTAATACATAGGGAAGAGAGGAGGTCTGCTGTCCGCCGGCTTTTCCAGCCATGTAAGGATAGAATGAGAAAATGTGTTGACATTTAAAGGTGACCGGTCACAACGGTCATTTCTCTGGTCCAGGTGACACCTTTGGGCAGCTCCGAGACCCGGGCGCAGACAAGAAAAATGAGCCGACGAGGGTTTTGTGGAAATCTGGATGCGAGATGCTCTCAGAGAGATTACAAATCTTGCTGTAAAAACATCAAGTGGCCCTGCTCTAGATTCACAGTACTTATTGGGTGAACAAGGAGCAGAGGGTGAACAGGTAACATTTAGGATGATGACAGATTTTTTATCTAAAAGCATAACAAGTGACTTTGACCTCTTTGGGACATCAGTTTAACTGAGTATTATTGATCATTCCTTTACACAAACGTCTAGTCTATTTTTTTTTGGGGTGAACAAGGTGCACATGGCAAACGGGTGCAATCTTATTAGATGACAGCATATGTTTTGGCAAAAGGATAAAATTGTGATCCTCAATTCAGGTTTACACTCAGTATCAGAGTTCCAGCTGTGATTGATCACTTTTTGGGTGAACAGGGTGCAGAAGGTGAAAAGGTAACATTTCAAATTTTAACTAATATTTTGCCTTTATATCGTTATACTTTCCATTAACAAAGTCTGGCTCTTAATTCACACTACGTTTTGAGTGAACAGGTAATATTCAAGACAATAACTAACTGTGCATTAACTGTAACAGCATACCACTAAACATTTAATAATGCAAAAGCCTGGCGCTAAATGTTCACAAGTTTTTGGGTGAACAAGGCACACAGGTTGAAAAGGTAACATTCAAAATGATAACTAATACTTACCGAGGTGATTATGGCCTCTTTTGGACACCAAATCAACTACATATCACTGCATACTTCTTAACACAAATGCCGTTTCTAAATTTACAGAATGGGAGAACAAGGCACACATGGTAACAAGGTAACATTCAAGACTACAAGCGATTTCTGTACCAAAGAATAACAAGGTGATTTATTACTCATTTCGGTTATTTTAACTGCTCTAGTACTGGACAGAAACAAGCACTCGAGCTGCCGAGGTGGGCTATTTTTAATGCATGCGTCAGATGGACGTCTTTGGCTGTTGCATTGTGTTTCACAGTTTTTTTAAATAATCATGCTTTTTTAAAAAGGTTTGTCAAGATTTTTGGTTTCAAAAAGCCTCTCAATGCCTTGCATTCTGTTGCTTTTGGAAGCACAATGACTAGCTTAAACACAAAAACATGTCCAGTCAGTGTAAATGCCATAATCCTCTCCCAAAAAGCAAGGAGACCGCATGAATAGTTTTTGTCCGAATTCTAAAAATCTCTACGTATTATGTAATACTACCATTTACAATATTAAATAAATTAAAGATCCTGCTTTACTTTCATGGCACTTAAAGGATGAACATACACGGTTAACAAGCAACCATCAAGACAATAGCAAATATTTTCTCAAAAGCATAACCAGATGCCTCTGACCTAGTTTGGACACCCATTCGGCTGCATATCACGGCACTGGTTGTACTTCTTAACACAGAAGGTCACGTTCTAGATTCACTGTGCGTTTTGGGTGAACAGGGCACATATGGTGAACAGGTAACATTCACAATGACATGCAAAAATGCAACAAATTGATTTTGATCTCTTTCAGATGCTATTTCAACTGCGTTTCAGAGTACTAGCTTAATTTCGTAAGCGAAAATGGCAATTATTGGCTGAACAGAAAGCACAATCACCTACTAGGCAAAAAGTCATTAAATAAAAGTTGTCTCATTGTCTATAATGAATGCGGTGCTGCAGAACGAAGTGATGCTCAGGTGAAAGGGGGATGGGGGCGCGCAGGTGAGAATCCTCCTGTGGTGATGCAGATGAGCTCGTACGAACAGGAGCTCGTGGATCATTCCTTACCGCAGCGCCTCTCGCGCGCGAACATTAATATTCGGCGTGACAGAAACAGGCCGGCGGCACAGGAAACCAGGACGCCTAACAATACACCGCATGAGTGTTTAAAAATATATATAAATAAAATAACAACAGCTGAACAATCGCAAGGTCAAAAAGAACCCCAGCGCGAGACTATGCATCATGTCAGCGCTTTACAAGAAAAATTAAGTTTACAGGTTATAAAAAAAATATACTGCTGGGCTGCTTGAAAAATTAAAAAAACGTTGCAGATTATATTATCAGTGATATCACTGACGTGACCTTGAGTTGGACACAAAGGCAACCAACTGTCAGTGTAATTGATATAAAACTGGAACGATAGAAAGCATTTGGTGACTAAACTAAATAGGTTTATGCCAAAGGTATGTGATGGGAAATAGACAACATGCAGGTAAGAAAGCATTTTTGTGGGGGCGTGTTAGGAAGGTGTGGTTAAGTCATTTTGGGTTTAAGATTTCCGTCTTTGCAACCTTAGGGATCTCAAATATGCACAAATAAAATTTGAATCGTATCATATGACCCCTTTAAGCGACCTGAAGTTTAAAAAAAAAACAAAAAAAGAAACCTAAACACTCGATAATAAATGCAGTCTAGGAAAGAGCCATTTTTTTCCTTTAAACTCAATAGATGTTTCGCCTAAAACTGCAGTCAAGGTAAAAAAATGCAATTAAGGAAATTTGGATGATCAAAAGCAGCCTAAAATCAGATAAATATTATTAATATGAAAATAGTCGCAATTACGTATTTAGTAATGCCTAACCCCACTAAAAAACACACATCACGATGGCAGATGTGATGTTGGCATGCAACAATCTAGAAATTTCCAACTAATACAGATAAGTCTGTTCGTGAATATTTATCCCCCGATATGTATTTTAAATCTACACCACAAAAAATTAAAGCATCGATCTAAACATTAGGAATCATTTAAAATACCGTTGACTATTCTTGTAGTTTACAGTATGTACAGGTTATTTTGATTTTCTTTATGCATAACTGAATAGTTACACAAAGCAACATAATTGACTTTGCCAGCATGACAGGAGGACTACAAATGCATTTATGCATTCTTTTTTTAAAGAGTGTTAATAATGTTGCGTGCTTATAATGAGTGCAGTGTTTGCGTAAAAAGCTCTGGTATAAAGTAAAGAAAAATTGTAAATAAAACAAAGATTATTGGTGTAAGTTTTTACAAAAATGTGCATTTCACTACGTAACATTACAATGTAAAAAAAAATTAATAAATAAAGCTTGCTAACTTTGAAATCTGCCACAGAAACCTCAAAAAGTATGTCTCATATGGCTTTATTCAATGCTACTTGCCATTCCTTTATAATTAATTGTGTAATTTGCTATAAATGTCTAAATAATGTGAAAAAATGTATATACTGCGCAGTATGTAATCACTATTATAAGAGGCAAAAATATTAAAGTTTGGCAAGTTTGAAATCTCTGCCATATAGACCTGAAAAAGGTCTAATATCGGGTTTTAAAAACAATATGGCTACCAATATATTGCACATTCCCAGTCAAAACACTAAAAAAGGGTCTAAACAAACAAGTTTGTTTAGTGTCAAACGCAAGCATAGCATTTAAAACTAAAGAAAAATCTTGTTTTGAAACAAAAACACACTTATTGTCTTTACACATCCCCTTTTGGTGGTTTAATCACCTGCACAGGCCCTTATGAATGAAGCCTGGAGCTTCATCAGCCTACAAAGATCAACCCCAAAGCTACAAAAACCCATCAGTACTGCAGCTAGATGGAATAACAACAAATAAAGCACACGAAAGCGTGACCATATCTGTGATTTATACACCTGCATGTTTATTTACTCTTCATGTGTCTGATCTCTCCTTGGCCCTGATATGCAAGATCATTTATCACGTTGTCTTCAAATACACGAAAAGCAAAACACACGGGCTGTTTATAAAACGCACTTTGAGACTAAAACGACACGATGTCAGTCATCTGAGGCCGATGTTTGGTATAAAACCCTTAAAGGAAGATTAAAACACTGTGGTGTGCTAACACACATGGTAAAGCTAAATGAGTTCAAACACACACACTGCGTTTCAGATCTCTGCAATGGATAGGGATTACAGCAAAACTCGTAATATTTAAGGGATAAGGGTGTTAATATGCGGTAGGCTTACCTGTAGGATAGATAGACGTGTAAATATTTGGAGGAATGAAGAGAAACAGTGAGTCTAATGGCTGCTAAAGGCTGAAGTCAAAGCTGTCGGTCTGTCAGCGGCATTGAAGACAAAATACTTAAACACGTGGAAGGGAAAATTAAAATGAAGGCGGTGAAATAGCAAGATTATACCTAGCGAGGGCGCGGCGTGGCTCAATAATTCAACATCACGAGTACTTGAAATTAATTTTAATAGCTGTGCAAAAATATTCAAAACATTACATTTATAGCCATTTTAAATAGAGTTGCTGTTCTTAGAAGGCTTTCAGGAATTCGAAGATGTTTAAAATTTGTATACAAATTCTAATTTAAATTAAGACCAAAAAAATGTAATAACCTGTAAGTATAATATTTTATTATATTTATATAATATATATTTAGATATTATTATTATAAGTGTAATATTTTATTATATATAATATTTTTTATTATATTTCGTTAAAAATGTTGGTTAAATTATGTTAAATTGAACTATATTCAATGATAAACAAAATAAAGTCAATGTAAAAAAATGTGTATGCTCACATTTGTGTAAATGTAACTAATTAAAACGCTGTACTGTAAGCACAAACTTTTTCTTTGGGATTTTTGTGGCAAAAATATGTCATTTTTTGTCACGTGACACTAGATTAACCAACCGGTGATCAGGTCTCACGTACCGGAAGTGGTGCCCCGATTCAACTCCTCTCTCCGCTCTAGGTTTTGTGTACATTTCTAAGAGCTTCACAAGGGTGAAAGAAAGCCAGTGAGTGGCATTTGCTCTTACATTGTACTATATATGATTAAATTTACACTTTTAACTGTTGTATATATGAGAACACCGTAACTTATATAATAAACACACCTGAAGATACTAAACACCCGTCTGTGTATACCCTCCCGTTTGTGTGCAATGAAATGTCTTATACATCAACATATTGCCAATAACATTAGACTAACATACGTTATTTTGTTACTGCAGATACATATTTTCATTTCTAACAAATAGCCACTCGTCGCGCGGATATGACGACTTGGTGACGCCACTGACTGTATTAGCGCGAAATGTCAAATCATGGCAGCAGGATTTCAGAAATGATCGTCTCTTGGTGAGTGTAAATGCAGTATTATAATATAGTGCATGCATAAATGATTTAACTGCGAGACACAATGCATCGTATTTACTTATGAATCTTTTTTAATGTATTTCTTAAATACAGAATTTCTGAAAACCATGAGAAGTCAAGGCAGATTTGATCCAGATGGGGCTTCCCTCCATGGCAAGGATGCACTTCAACTCCTTCCACAGAAACTAGGGGAGAAACTGATGCCCTTTCAGAGAGAAGGGGTCATTTTTGCCTTATCAAGGGATGGACGGTAGGTTTACTTAAATTTTTTCTACCACAGTTTTCTAGTTTCTCCAAAATGTGTAACATGCAAAAAGTGAGGCAAAAAAAAAAAATTGTATATTGAAACGAGCAGAACTGATATAACATGATTTTTATTATTATTTTCAATGCAAATATCAGTGAAATATAAAGAATGATCAGAGAAATCTTAATTCTATTCATTTTGTTTGCACAATTCACAACGACTAGCCATTAATTATACAACAAATAAGGCAAAGGAAGAAACTACTGTTGAACTTATATTCTGCATTTTAAATTGTCAATAACAAAAAATAAACATTTTCAAATGTTTGGTACAATTACCAATAATTTAAATAATAATCTTTCTTTTTCTTTTTATTAGTTTTAATGAACTACAGAAATTTCCCTGGATCTTGATAAATTTTATTATATAGCTTATGATATAATCAGTATTTGTATTCTCCAAATTACTTCCCAGATTTATTAACAATAGTACCAGAAAAGAAAAGATGAACTAATCCAATATTTATTGCATGCTGTGTCTAACTAACCCCATTCACTCTTTGTGTGTCAATCTGTGTATCAATCTTTCTGTCTCTTAACCTGTGCCTGATTTAAGCAGGTGCGAATCTAATTTACTGCAGTTCTGTCAGTCAATGTTCTGGGTCAGATGGGTCAGTTCGTCCACACTGCCGAGGGTCTCGGATCGATGGCAGGACACACACAGTTCTGTTTGGTGCAGACAGGGTCAGTCACTTAATTAGGCAGACATTCAGCGGGACGGATATTACAGAATCCCAAAGGACTCACAGTGGATGATGGGATGGATGTAGTTACAGATGTCTGATTTTTTGGTTCAATAGCTTTATCTAAGGGAGAGAACAAAAACAGACAATTACTGACAAGGTTATTATAATTAATTAAAACAAAAAATGGTGAATGGTGTTACTTCTAAAATAAATATTAAGTGAAATTAAAAAAGTAACATTTCTTGTGTAGTAAAATAATTAATGTAGTTACTTATGTATTTAAAAAAAAAAGATGTATATATAATGTATATAATTTTTAAATATTGAAAATTAACAAATTTTGTACTGAAATGACAAGGTGAAACGGAAATAAAAAATACTATTTAAAACTACAAAACAACTAATACAAATGGCAAAAGCACAACAAAATTACTAAAACTTACAATAAAGTATAAAAAATAACAAAAAATCATTATAACACTCCATTAATGCATTTATGTTTTAATAGAGCACCTAGTTTTGTTTTCTTAAAGGCATAGGTTGTGAAAATGAAATAAAGAAAAAACAAAAAAATAAAAATGATTATATGTGAAGCAAAGCTCATATGTATTGTATAGCATTATATATTGATATTTTAAGTATACGTATTTTATTTGACAAATTGTATGCATTTTTGCATCCACAAACAGGCAGATGTTTTGTTTTCTTTAAGCTGGCATAAAGAATGCAACTTTTACTGAACACGATATTGAACGAACAACTCTAGAAAACAGTCAACACAATCTGACTCTTTCCACACTGATGGATTTGGCTGCTGGCCTTTTGACACGGATGTTAAGGGTCAGTGCTCGGTTTGAACTGAATTAAGTTAAGCAAACCCTAATAATCGTAAGAGTATTAGTCCTATGGCTCCTCTTCCTTCTAGCGGTCTGCTGCATCTGGCTGCAGAATTAACCAACTTTTATTGACTGTAATCAAGTCTGACTGTATTCAGCGAGCCGACACTAATGTCCTCTTTAACTAGACAGGTAGTGTTTCGCAGTGTGCCAGCTGCTGTTAGATAACTCTCTTCAATTAATGCATATTGTCTTCTTCACTTTTATTCTCTTCATCCAGTATTAGATTGCTTGATGACCTGAAAACATGTAAATGATTGCTATATCCCATGATGCAACATGCTCAACTTGGCCTTCCATTTGCAGTGTGACATTTTTACATAAAATAATAAATAACTTTTTTAAAAACAAAAAACAAACAGTCAAGTTATGTGACAAGATGTGCATTGAGACATGAATTTCACATGTTCTTTTTAGTTTTGTAAGATATAAAAGATTGACAGATTGAATAAAAAAGATTGCCAAAAAATTTACATATACATATGTACATAAATATATATATATATAGTGACAGGCAAGAATGAACACACAGCAAGGAGAGCTCAAAATAAAGCCCAGGAGGGTGGATTTATAAACAAGTAAGGTAAGCAACAAAGGTGCAGGGAAGGTTCCTACTAATGTAGATAATGGGATGTTCCTCACCATCGTGAATTTGGGACAGGATGGCTCCCAATCCCAATCTTCTCAGGCTGCCCCTTCCTGGTCAGATCTGTCAGAGGGGGGCTAGAGAGGAGAAGTTAGGGAAAAAACAACGATAATATCCTGCCAACCCTAAGAAAGTTTTAGACACAACTTCCACCTTCTTTTCTTGGGGCTTGATGAGACTTTATGAGGCAAGTGACGGGTCCCACTTTCTCTAGGGCTGTGTAAGGGCCCTGCCAGGTGGCTAGAAACTTACAGGCAGAGGTGAGGACACGGACCATCACCTGATCCCCCGTTTGGAACTCTCAAGGCTGGGCGACATGATTATGATGCCACTGTTGAGCCTGGATCAGGTGCTCTTTCACGAGGGGCATTACTCAATGCAGGCTGTTGCTGTTCCCAGGCCTCCTTGGCCACATGCAGAAGCCATCCCCCGAGACATGAAGGGAGTGCCCTGGTCGGTCAGTATCTCTGCTGGGATGCCAGGAGAGCTCACCAGGATGTATTCCTGCCCTTGGGCAGACTTTGGCAGTGGCCCCACCAGATCCATCCTGATGCGCTTGAAGGGCACCTCAATGACGGGCAGCGGAATGAGTGGACTGGGGGGAGGTGGTCTGGGCGAGGTCTTCTGACAGGCAGGACATACTTGACAAAACCGCTTAACCTCGGCCTCCAGTCCTGGCCAGTGGAACCTATCCTGAATGTGCTGAATGGTGTTGGCCGCCCCAAGGTGTCCTGCTAGGGGATGGACGTGAGCCAGCTCCAACACAGATTCTGTTTTTGACTTCAGAACCAACAACAACCACTGCTGGAATCTAAGAGAGCCTTCACTTGCCGTCCTTTAATTTGAACTTTGGCCTCCGGAGCTCATAATGGAATGTATTGATGCACAATACAGCCTGCCAGCCAGGACTTCGGGGGATAGGATGAGACTTTGGTGGGCATCGGTTCATCTCTAGGATGCTGACTGGTCGCAAGATGCCCTCCTGCATACATTGCTCCTGGGCCACCCTGATTCGCCACCTCAAACGTTTCCACTAGTTTGAGCTTAGTGCTGGGATTCTGCATTCCTACCACTTGACGATGTGACTGTGGCAGGGCTTGGAGGAGTGAGGAAGGTGAGGTTGAAACACCCAGTCATGAAAGCATTGGTTATGGCCCCATCCGCGCCAGTATTTCCCATTTTACTTCGTCACACTGTTAGGCCAATGCCGCTGGCAGACTGAAAAATGCTCACTCTGCTTCGCCTGTGAACAGCAGTGCCACCGCCAGGGCCCAGTCTTCTTGAGCACAGTCTTCGGTGGTTGCTGTATTCTCAAACATCTGCAGATACATCTCAACGTCGTCATGGGTCGTCATTTTCAGGAGCAGCTTCGTGGCCTGGACACAAGGGTCCGGAATGGATACATGTTGGGGAGTGGCTGTGCGGAGAACATCGATTTCTTTCTCTGCTTCGCCCTGTCGAGTGGCTAGATGCTCTACAATTTGTTTCTGTTGAATGCTAACTTCTGTTAGCTGCTTCAAGATCTCTTCCATCGTTGAGGACTTGCCCACATTCTCCACCACCGTGACGGGCGAGAATGAACACTCGACAAGGAGAGCTCAAAATAAAGCCCTGGAGGGTGGCTTTATTAACAAGTAAGGTGCTCAAGTAAGGTGCTCAACGAAGGTGCAGAGGGCTAAGTGGTGACATTTCCCCGGGAAAGTTTGAGCGGTCAGAGACTGGTTTCTAGAGTAAAAAGGAGAGAACAAATTAGATCTCATTGAGAGATCATTCTCGTTGAGAATGTGTCTCAATTCCCGGGGTGCCTCTGGCTGCGGGCTAACAATCTCCAGCTGGGGCCGATCAGCCGGTGATGAGGGTGCTAAGGTGTTTCTCGTTGGTTCCCAGGGCAACGCTAATCTGAACTCAGGACGCTCGTCACCATATATACAGGGAGGTCAATAAGTATTTGATCACCCTGTGATTTTGCAAGTTCTCTTACTTACAAATCATGGAGGGGTCAATACTTATTGACCTCACTGTGTATGTATGTATATATATATATATATATATGTATATATGTATTAAGAGTGTAACGATATGCATATTCATATTGAATGGTTCGGTACACATTACAAACCGGAACGATTCAGACTAACACTTTTTATATTTGGAGAAAAAAGAGAGAGAATAAAAGTGTGTAAAATATAATGTTTTCAGTGCTACACTCAACAAGGCAGCGCAAACGACGGGACAGTCAACGTGCTGTATGCCCCTCCCACCCCAAACAGACGAGAACTAGAAACACACACATTACCAACTATCCCCGCAGCATTCAGGCAGGCATTTGCAACATATTTGAACAGGGCAAAACAATTGATCGGTAACAGTGATCGGTACATTCATAGCCGCAGATTTTAATGCGGGTTTTAAGAAAATGCTAAATTTTATTGAGCCCTCCCAGCACTCCTAGCAAAGAACAGAAAGATTGTGACCTTCTTTAGCTGAAGCACAACAGCAGCACATGTGTTAAAGACATGATCTGTGCTGTCTGAAGAAAATGTGGACACTCTCATCTTTCTGAACCGTGACACCACTATATTGTATCAAACCGAACCGTGATTTTTTTGAACCATTACACCCCTAATATATATATAACAGAAATGTGTGCCATGAGCAACCAATTTTTATTATATATATATATATATATATATATATATTTATATATAAACAACATATATTAGTGACATGAGCAACCAATTTTTGTTTTATACATTTATATATAAAAGCAATGTATATAAGTGAATATGCAGTTTGCCATAACAAAATGATAACTGAAATATAATGTTAGACATGATTTATTATATCATGATTATATTGCATTTTTATTATCTTCTAAATTTAATTATCTTTAAATAACATCTCCTCAATTAAATCTCTTAATTATCTAATTAATTTTCATTAATTGATCAAAACAATATATTTAAATATAAAATAAATATAAATAAATAAATATACAATTAATAATATACAGTACATGTCAATATATTATTCAAATAAATTTAACAGTAATATTGTAAAATATATATTTTCCAATTTAAAATAAAAATTGTTTTCCATTTTAACATTTTATAATGTAATTTATTCCTGTGATACACAGTTCTTCAGAAATCAGTCTAACATGTTGATTTGCTGCTCAAAAAACATTACAACGTTTTTTTGTAAAATCCATGATACTTTTGATTTACCCATTAATAAATCTTCAATTAAACTATTAATTTATTTGAAAGTATATTTTTTATTGAACTTTTGAACAGTATTATATACCAATCTAAACTCTAAATTTCACTTTCCACAGAGATTCATTTGAATGCAGCGTCTCTGTTCAGTGCCCTGTGTTCTCTGTTGGATCCAGATACTCCTGATAACAAAAGCAGCTTAGAAGTTACTACGTCAAGCCGTCATGCGTCAAAAATGCAGCATCAGTCACCTCTATGAAGCTATCACTTTTATCCGAATGGGCGCGCGGTTCGTCCTTTGTTTTTTGTTCTTGAATCTAATTTAGCGATTAATTTCCCCTTGTGTAGCGCTTTGATCCCACTAATCAGTTAGTATGCGGATTACGGCCCCAGATAATTGCTCTCTAATTAAATATGTAATCTCCACTCCAGCCAATAACCCGAGCAATCCTCGACTGTAATTACTTTATCCATACAGAGACTCTCCACCTACCATCTAATGAACCAGGACAGGCGTCCACACGGCTGTGTGTCATCTCCAATGACTAGCCATGTTTCATTTAATGTTTTTTGCTGTGGGAAATGAAGGTGGTTAGTTACTGTTTACTTTTCATATTAGGTTTGAAAATCTCATTAGCGTGGACAGTTTTAGATTAGCATTGATGCTTGGACAGTAAATTAACCAGTGGGAAATTGCTAAGGTTTTTTTTTAAACGTTGACTTAAAGTTTTAAGCACTTTATTTACTTGTTTTTCACTAATGTCAATATTTAATGTCAGATCATTGTTTTGCATCGTGGAGTAGGCTACAAATGACGAGAAAAACTCAAAGCAACCACAGTTTCTCTAAAATACCTAGAATATTATTATATATACTATAAAAGCATAGTAAATTAATTTGGGATCTCATTCAAGCAAATTTCAGAATATGCTTGACAGACTTTACTGTTGAAGTCTCAGTAACATACTATTTTAGATCATCACTGATGCTAATTTAGTAAATGAACTAATTATATTTTTTGAGCGGAAATAGCGTTTATTTTAAGTTGGCTAAACGTTGCCACATTCGTTTTAAGCATTTTCTTAGTGAGTTTGTCACCAATTGCGTGGTTTAATGTCAGATCATACTTCGTTTTCTTCCTTCACACCAATTACTGGAACATCCTTGCTTCATTCATAAATCCCCCAAAAAATTGATCGCAAGTTGGTTTGCGTGCAAATTGCGAACGCACTGTTTTTCAATGTTTCCACTAGGTTGTTAAACTCAAAGAGATAAGGCAGGTATTGTCTTCACAGTGGTTAGCACAAGTGCTCTTGACTCGCTGAGCTGTGGTGCTCAAACAATAGTTGCAGAAATTGTTGCTAATGTTGACATAATTGGCACATTCTTTTATTTATTTATTAATTTTCAGCAAATGTCGAAGTTTAATGTCAGGTTATACCTCGTTATCTTCCTCCACACCAATTACTGGAACATCCTTGCTTCATTCAGAAATTTGTAACCAAAATAGTCTCTTTTCAGCCTCAGGTTGTCTCCATCTTTGATGGCGCAACACTACAGATATGTCGTACAGTTATGGCCGCAAGAAATACCTCAGCAAACCGTGGCAGGGAAGTATTTAGTGGTGTTTGTGTTTGTTTACGTGTTTGGAGAGTCTGTTTCATTTAATCGCGTAAATCTTTACCTTGCGGTTGGAGTAGATGTGCCTCTCATGTAATAGAATACAACCACTCTGTGTTTTCTAAACCATCCATTTCCGTTTTTTCTCTCTCTTTATCTCCCACCTCTCTCTCTCTGCAATTCAATAATCCCCCTGAAGCAGAATTGCTTTTTTTTTTTTTTTTGGGTTACAGCGGAGCTAAACCACACACTGAGACACGATACTTGCTCAGATGATGCAGTGTTTTAAGCTTCAGTGTGCTACTTATAGCAAGATTTCATCAGCGGCTTGTTACCAGTCGAGAAGATAGATATCCACGGTTGCTTTCATATCTCGAAAGCACAAAAGGTGAACGGCAGCCATTACTTCATAAAACCGTACTTGAAGTATTAGATCTAATGCTGCAGATTACGAAGGATTTGTATAACCACAGTTTCCTATAAAATAACATAGCTGGTTATTGTTACTACTGTAAAATCGCAGTAAGTTTATTTGGGATCTCATTCAAACTGCTTTTTGCCTTATTTGCGATTGATTTTCTAAGCAATTATACAATATATATATAATTTTTATCGAGTAAAATGAACAAAAAAGATCTAAATATTATAAAAAGCAAGCACTTAGCAACAGCCTAAAACACCTTAACAACTATTCTGGGACTAAGAAGTGTTTATAAAAAGAGTATTTAAATTTAAGTTAATGCTTTTACCACATTTTTACCATAGTAACATTAAGGTAAAGGTATTCCTAAAAAATAAAAACAAATTATTATTTCAGTAGGATAACACTTGCATGTCATGGATTAGAAACATTGTTTTTTGCGAATTTTAGACTAACCTTTTCTTTAGTAGTCTAAAAATATGTCATTTTTTGTGTACTGCGATGGCTAATGCTACATTTTACCACAGTTTTACTATAGTAACATTAGGTATTCACAAAAGTACAAAAAGCATTTCTACAGTAGTATAGGTCATCTATACTAGCTAATCTGTTATAGTATACATGATCTTGTTTGTGTTTCCACAGAGCTGCTAGCCAGTTAGCATGATGCTAATTTAGTTCTATTTGTGCTAGAAACCCACGTTTATCAAGTGACACCCGCACGCCACATTAAAGCTGCTAATAAAGCCATAATGCACCAGCGTATGGACTATGACTAAATGCTAATTCATCATATACGGATGATGAAACGCTACACGATAGAGGATTAGCATACGCCGTGCTGACACAATTACTGTGGTTTAATGAGCCCTGAACCCTAACCCACCAATCAAAGCGCTACACCTCCAGCCTCCATGTGACACACAGGAGCTAAACTATCTCTGTCTCCGCATCGAGCGTCGTGGCCGAGACGATCAATAGCTATTGATCCCAGATGGAAGGCTGTGAAGAAGGGATACTGTACGGATGCTTATAATTGCATCAGAGGTGCAAATCAAGGCATGCAGGAAGATTAAGAGATTATTCAATATTAAGCTTGTAACGAAAGTGAAATAACAAAGCAATTCAGTGCAAATTAAGTCATCTTCGCTATCGCTGGCCTTCTTGTCATGTCAAAATATTGAGGGTGTTTTACAATTTCTGTTCAAAATTAATGTATTTTATATAAATTTAGTTTTATTTATACTTTGAATTTTATTTGTATCATTTTCACAATTAATATTCAATATAGAAAATATATCAACAGGATACAAAGCTGCTTGTCAAGTAATTTATTACATTTTGTAAACATTATTGTACAGTATTTATATAAATATTTATATTTTTTATTTATGTATTTATATTTTGTGGATTTGTTTTACCATTGTGATTGCAACATACAGGAAATGTGCATTACAAAGCAATATATTTTTAAACAATATATTTGTGTTATATAAATAATATTTATATATTTATTTATACACTTAAATATTTTTGTTACTTTTATTTATATTGTTCATCATTTATATTTTAAATGATTAATTTATTATGTGTGTGTTTATTTCAAAATATA
>JAUYWG010000060.1:3549992-3561655 GCA_034779775.1 Enteromius afrohamiltoni | reverse complement strand
ATATATGAAATAATAATAATAATATACTCATTAAAAAAATATAAAACAAAATACAATACAAATAAAAAAAATATTGTAAATAAAATAAAAATATCCCTTTTAATTAAAAACAAAAGTATTTTATTATTTATTTTATTGATATAAAATAATTATTAAAGAATATAAAAATAAATGACAAAATATAATAAAAACATAAATATCTTTATATAAAGATATATATTTATATATATATAAATAATTTATACATTAAAATATTTTAATATTACAATACATTTATGTAAGTTCACACTTTAAATTTTTATAAGTTTCAAATTATTACAATATATATAGTAATTTCCCCACAGATCTATTTAGTTACTATATTTAGTCTATATATATATATATATATATATATATATAGATGGATGTATTTTAGGTAACACTTGGACACTACTGTAAGGTTCATTAGTTAACATTACTGCACAAGTCCTGCACAAGTACAACTGTGAAGGACAAAACGGACCTGACTTTGAAAGAGTGCTTGGGTCACTGAAAAGGCTTGACGTGTCTGATGTCTCACTGTAATAAGGCTCTGCTGTCAATACGCTCCGGCCCCGGTGAGTAATAGTCATTACTTCTCTGCCTGTCAAAGAAATCAAAGTTCACACCTGCGCACGCGGACCTACACCACCACCGGCACGCCTGTGCGACTTTATTACCGACGAGAACAAAAGACCAGCAGCAACACAACAACTTTAATAATGCTGAGACTGAGAGATATGGAGTGGACATCAAATGAAGGCCCGCGTCCTGACGGGCCCGGGGGGATTTCTGGGGAGGCCGGATTCAAATGACTTTTTGTGTTTCTTGTCGGGCAAACGCAACAAGGGAGAAAGGCGGACTAAACAATAACATGGAAGAAGGTAATAAAGTAGGTGAAGCTGAACAGAGGTAGCGCTTCGGGGTAGGAGAGCTGTTAATGTCCGTCAAAAGTCAAAGATGTGCGAGAAAGTGATATTACATCAGATGGTGGCTGATCCGTACCGTTCACGTCCTCGAATATGCTTGTTGTTGAGTGCAGGATGTCAGTCAAGTATTCATCTTATCGTAAAACTATGATTTTTTTTTAACTAAAATGTGCGAGGTTTCCTTCTATTAAATAAAATAATTAAAAAACTTAGCTCTGACTTTTTTAATCGCAAAACTTTTTTGAGTTATAAACTTTTTGCGAGATACAAACTCAGAATATTTGGGGGTTTTTTTTGCGAAATAGCCTACAAATTTAGAATTGTGAGATATCAGTTTGGAATTACGGTAAATTTGGAATTGCGAGATACAAACTCAGAATTCTTTCTTTGTGAAATACAAATTTAGAATTGTGAGATAGGAATATGGAATTACAATAAATTCAAGATTGCGAGATACAAACTCTTGAGTGATAAAACAAACTCAAACAAATACATTCTGACTCTTCAGAATGCAGAATAAACTCAGAATTACTATATACTGAATAATGAGCTGTAGAACTCTACCCTTTGATATAAAACTAGAATTACATATAAATTCAATTGCTAGATATAAACTCAGAGATATAGATTAATAATTATTTTTTTTCCCCCTGAATTATTATATGAACTCAGAATTAAAAAAAAAAAAAATTCAGAATTACATTATTTAGAATTGCGAGATGTAAACTGAGAATTCCAAGATATAAACTCAGTTGTGAGATATAAACTCGAGATTAAATCAGAATTCTAACTTTTTACTGAATTGTGAGATGTAAACTCAGAATTACAGTAAAGTTGGAATTTTGACAGAATTCTAGAATTTCTTTTGCGAGACAACTTAGAATGGTAAGGAATAAGATTTATGAATTTTTAAATCTTGCAATTCTGGAAATAAAAAGTTGCATTCCATAGTTACCCAAGTCCAATTAGTTTTACTACACAAAAGCAGTCGATTATGTTGTATCCATCATGTTTGTTTGTTTTTTTTTTGTCTTCAAATTTACCATCATGACCAAACTGGGATTTAGTGCAAATGTTCTTTATAATTTACATCACTTTATTTATTCTAGTTATTAAGGTGAAGTCTTGCACACATTTAATAGCTTACTTCTGTGTTGAAAAATAAGATGGCTAGTATCACAGAAACTGTCATGAAAGACTGTGATATGTAAAGATGAAGTATAGTGATCTGAGAGATGGTGTCTGTTTCTAAGGGAACACTGAGCATCTTGGCACAGTCTCAAACTTTTCTCTGTGCATCAAGAATTTGCCCTTTAGCGACTGACTGAAGATCAAGTTATGCAGAGCTAAATTCTCCAGTAGGCTCTTATCTGCTATTACCAGCTATTTCCTGGAAATATAGCATTGCAATCAATGACAAGATTAAATGAAATTAGAATAGAGATGCAATGCAATGTTCAACAAGTTGATTAGTGATGATGCTGTAAAAACAATTAATTTTGCAGCTACATTTTACAGGGTTTTTTTTTACGTCTTGCACAATGAGTATTCATATCTCATTTAAATAAATAAAAAATAATAATAATAATATGTTTTTTTAGATAAAATGTGCAATTCAGCCATATATATGTAAATATATATATATATAAAATCCTATAAATCAGGATTTTGTATCATTTATATAAATACACATTTTTATAATTTATTCGTAATATATTTTATAAATGTAATATTAAACTGATATAAATTTATGGTTTTGTTTGTCGTTTATTTTATTTATTGTAATTTATATATTCAAATAATTATATAGAAACCATATCGCTCATAAACCCTAGCATTATTGGCATTTATTGTTTTGCTACAGTTTATACAGTATAATTGATCCCTTCACTGCCCAAACCTCTCTTATAATCAGACTATCCTCTTATAATCAGACTATCCGTAACAGCATGGTAGGAGAATATTCCCCTCCATCCAATTAATTACAGTAATCACCGCGGAGAGCATCCAGCATCCCTATAGACGCAGAGCTAACACGTAAAACAAGCGATCGAGGGAAGGGCCAGGAACAAAAAGCATTAAAAAGAATGGACGTTGGGTTTTGAGAAGACAGGAACGGCAGGTGTGCAGCCTCTGGTGTTTGGGATGAGGGTTTTTTTGGGGGGGGGAGAGGAAGAGATTCGTACGTAATTTGTTCTTCCGATACCTCGTTCCCTGCGTAAATCATTAATCTTCCTTAAACTCCCATGCAGAGGAGAACTCATTAGTTCACCAAAAAACAGGCGAAATTTGCTGCGCTAAGCACATTATCTCTCACACGCACACACAAACATGGAAATTTGGAGGCCAGTTGTCCCTAAATGAGTTTCTAATGACATCCAGCACACGGTTGGTGAAGCATCAGTGTTGCGGACGCCCCGAGGAATAAAAAAAGACTGCGAAGTGTTCAAAAACTGCCTAATGGGTGTCATTTGCTAATGTGATTATATTTACAACAGGATGACTGCCGTTTCCTTACAACACTGGTGGTGGTCTCTGTTTATTTTACACGCTCAGATGTTTGTCGCGCGGTGTGCGTGGCGTTTGCTAGATAATGACCAAAAACACAATCAGTCCTATCAGTGGGGATTAGACACGAAAATAAGGCCGTTTATGATTCACGCTACCTGCGGATGCTTAATGGATAAGGCTCCGGCTGTTTCTCTTACGCGGCGTATTATAAATTCACACTTCAATTATGCCTTGCCACAGACCGTATTAGGGCCGGAAAGGACGTTTTTGACAGCTCAGAAGCCCCATGATGGTGCTGGGGAAGATAATATGATTTTCTATTGATTCGTGAAACTGCCACAATAAACGTCTGTTTACTACAAAAAAATAGCCAGCTGAATGCAGACCGCAGCGTCGGAGGGATAATTACGTGAAGGAATACAGTGACGGTGGTTTTAAGGTGAGTATCAGTGTTAATATCGCTCATAATTAGGGTAGGGATCAAACCATAGCTGTAACCCAAAGTTTTCACAAACTTTTTGCGCAAGGAATATGAATGAGGCCTTAAATTATGTTGTTTGCTAAGACAACATAAGGTGATCTTGCGAATTTTACCAGGTGGATGATGAATGAAAAAAAATCCTCCCTTTTTATGACAAGAATGATTACTAAATTAGCATCCACACCAATCGGCGAGAACGCTCTGTTTATTATTAGTGCACGCTGCTGTCATTTGTTGCTTTAAATGCACGTGTAGGGCTGGGAAATATATCTCACGAAATATCGCAGCTCTTCAGTAAAGCCAATTCTTTGATTAGCGGTAAATCTCATCACCTGTTTTCAAATAATGCGGCAGTTAATACACTGTGCCCCCAATTTTTGGGGCCTGAAAACGCAAACTTTTGTAAACCGCCTTTAAGCATGAGTCATTTTTTGTGGATCCATGTCACCTGGAATGGTTTTGGATGGGCTCTTTTGGCTGGTAAGTAACAACTTATTTAGTTTAGCAAGCAAAAAAATGGACATGTATGTCAAATTTTCCAGTTGAAGTCTCTAAAAATCCTTTACTCACAAAGTAATGCCAACTTAATATAATAAGGCTTGTTATCTGAGAATGTGTCTCACGAAATATCGCAGCTCTTCAGTAAAGCCAATTCTTTGATTAGCGGTAAATCTCATCACCTGTTTTCAAATAATGCGGCAGTTAATACACTGTGCCGTTGATCACTGACAAGCTATGCACTATTATCACGTTTAGTTTCACAGGCGATTCATTTGTGATACTGAATACGATAGTGCATAGCTTGTCAGTGATCTACGGCACAGTGTATTAACTGCCGCTCCATTTGAAAACAGGTGATGAGATTTACCGCTAATCAAAGAATTGGCTTTACTGACTGGATGTGCATGAATATATCGTACAATATATTGCCCAGCCCTATGCACATGCTATTTAAAGTTGAGTGGATTCTGATTGAATCAATGTTTTTATCCTTCATCAGCTAGAAAAAAGTCATTAGTGTTAAGGCCTATTCACACCAAGCACAATAACTATAAAGATAACGATAAAGATTGTTCTAAAAATCTTTCTCAATTTTAACAAATAGGAAAATCCACACCACAACGATACACGCATAGAGAAACTATTTCTTTGTATTGATGAAACAGACGATATTGTTCACTGGTGTGGATGCTAATATCCTTATCTTTATAGTTATCATTTTTGGTGTGAACTCTCTTATTATTGTAGTATTAGAATAATTAATAAAACTTTATATTTGCCCTTATAATTCATTTTTGGTGTGAAATTAATGATGGACTTGACCCATATGTGAAGACTAGAAAATGATAGAGAAAGTATTTGCGCAATACCATTTATAACTAAAAGCTGAAAAATCTTTGCTTTGCATTTGTTTGTCATTTGCATAACAACAGCCCCCAATTTTTGGGGCCTGAAAACGCAAACTTTTGTAAACCGCCTTTAAGCATGCGTCATTTTTTGTGGATCCATGTCACCTGGAATGGTTTTGGATGGGCTCTTTTGGCTGGTAAGTAACAACTTATTTAGTTTAGCAAGCAAAAAAAATGGACATGTATGTCAAATTGTCCAGTTGAAGTCTCTAAAAATCCTTCAAACAAGATAGATTTACTCACAAAGTAATGCCAACTTAATATAACAAGGCTTGTTATCTGAGAATGTGTCTTTGATACAAGGTTTAAGTATGAACAAGTTAATGAATGTGGGAGAAAATAAAAGACAAAATACGTATTTTAGTAGGCAGATCACCCTGGTTCCCTTAACTAAAACTTGGAATACTGTTTACACCACCACTTCCCTTTCCACACACCCAGTGTAGACGCATTATTATGGTGCGTTCATGTTGTCATGTTGGATAGACCGTATTTATTAGTTGAACACACGTAAACCCCACAAAGTCATTGTTACAAGTGGCAAACTGTAAATTTTCGTTAAGCCCTTAGTTAGGGAAGTGTAAGTGAGAAAATGTCTCAATTTCAGTGGACTAAATACTAGATATGCAGCATATTTAATGACAGTACATTTGGTGAAATTAATACAATTACCAAATTAAATTGAATATAAACTGAACAAAGCAAAAACACAATCATCCACATTCTTTATTCATCATGTCCTAGATGTAGTTCAAATTTTATATAGAAAAGTTGAATATGAAAGGGACTTGAACGCAGCCTTGTTTTCAAAGTATTGCTTCTATAATAAAATTATTTCTTTTAAGGGTGTCTAGAAATTGCATATTCTTTTTTTTTATCATGTTTTCAAAATGCAAAGTTAAATGTATTGTTATGCTGGTTGAAAGTCTCTAAATGTACTTTATAGGACAATAAAATAATCGTCCAATCATATTCCTCGGTCCAAAGACTATGATAGGCTGCCGGTCAGCGCAACTATTTGCATACCTCTGTGCGCCGTTTTGCGAAAATAGAAACTTTTATTATCGTTATTATATGCGCTTTGTAACTGTG
The DNA here is from genome assembly GCA_034779775.1 of Enteromius afrohamiltoni. Taxonomy (NCBI): domain Eukaryota; kingdom Metazoa; phylum Chordata; class Actinopteri; order Cypriniformes; family Cyprinidae; genus Enteromius; species Enteromius afrohamiltoni. The sequence continues at coordinate 3,555,215 of JAUYWG010000060.1, read as the reverse complement.
GTGTCTCATCTCCGCCTGAGTGCGGTCATGTATGTGGGCGTGGCTTTGGAGGGCGGGATCTCATGCTTTCAAAACTAGGTTGCTATTGCTTGCCTCTTTAAAATCTCCCACACTAACAACTATCCACAATACCTTCACGTTTTCTTCAACAAAACAAGGAAATCTAGTTTGTTTAGAAACATTTTACAACGGTTTACCCCTTTAAGATGGCCGCCATTTTGACACCACATGACCAGCTACATCTCACAATACAAACAAACCTTCCCTCTTTTTTTTTTTTTTAGATCTTACATCATATCATCATGAGTGATCCAGAGCTGTAGGGGGCAGCAGAGAGGCCAATGCTATAGTACCAGTAAATAAAGATATTATTAGTGTTTATTTTACACATTATAAATAAAACAGTTGTTGTTAGGTGAACTCTTCAAGTAGCAGATGTGCTTCAACCCATGTGGAAAAGTGTAGAGTTTTCCAGCGTATTGAGTTCTTGATGCTCTGTGGTTGAGCACATCACACATGTACCTACTTCTCTCTTAGTTTGGTTTCACACTCAGAATTAGTTTGAGAGTCATCGCAGCTGTTTCGGGGGTTCAAACCCCCCTGAGTCTTCGCTGCGGGAGGGATGCGGCTCTCCGCAGAGCCCTAGATGAACTAAATGGGTCAGTCTCTTAGCCATAATTAGTTCAAACGTCAAAGCTTCTGAATTATGGATGAGACAGGAAGTCAATCAAAAATTTTTGGAAGTTTTACCACATTTTTTTTTTTTAAATAGGAAATCCATGACCTGATTTGACCAAACTCTGCACGCCACGGTCAGTGCAAACATGTGACAGGTTTACATATGTAGCATATTCAGAGAATTAATCGCATTTTCATGGTATACACAAAGCAGAATTACAAAAGATGATACAGGCAGGTAACACATTGAGTTTATATGTGTATATATAATATGCATATAGTACACTTTGAATATTAAATGATAGAAATCGTATTAGTTTTCTTTCATCAGAGGTAAGTAAACGTAATCGATACATTTCACTACAACTTTGGTTTGATATTGACATTTTTTATCAAGTCCTGCAACAATAAAAAACGAGTGTGATTTACAAATCAATAAGTTTTGTTTTTCTGTTATATTTTGCATAAATGCTGTTTTTATTGGTCATGAATGTAGGTGTTTTCATTACGTTTTTGTTTTTTCTTTGTAAAAAATTACTTTACGTTACTCAATGATGTAAACTCTACAGGAAGTGACATTGTTTTAATGGGAAAAGTCTAAGTTAATGAATTTTAAACAACTGTATGTAGCTTTGACTTGGGAATGGAAGTGTGTGTGTGTGTGTGTGTGTGTGTGTGTGTGTGGATGATGCATCAGTGTGTCCTATGGTGTTTCCGAAAAATGTAAAACACTCTAATATTGAAGATAAACCTACCTCATATTTGTAATTCTAAGAATGAAGACACATTTTTCATTGTTTTTTATGTATGCATATGTGTGTGCGTATATATTTAAGAAACATGTAAGTCTAGGTTAAAGGATTTTAAACAACTGTATGTAGCTATGACTTATATAGAAGTTGCGTGTATGTGTGTACAGCAATAAGAGACCACTGCAATTTACTCCTAAATCAGTATCTATTTGAGTTTTCAAAGCATTTCATGCCAGTCTTTGTTAGATTTCTACACAAACATACTTCATTCTGTTTATTGAGGCGCTTATATGGTGAGCACCTGAATCTAATTGTATTTAACGGGAAAAGTGTAAAAAGCACTGCTTTAATTAACACTATCCTCATGCAGTGTGACCAGTTGGAAGTCTTTCAAAAGTAATTAGAAATGTAAAAATAAACACTAAACAAGCCTCAATCTTAATTTTATTGGCACAAGGATTCAGTGAGCGTCAAGTTTCTTCTATCCTTAATATTTCAAAGACGGCAGTTCACAAAATATGAAACAAACGTGCATTGATTTGTATTTGTGGTGTATTGGTGAGATGAACAGTTTTAATAATAAACCCCCCAAATTGTTCTGCAGTGATCTCTTATTTTTTTCCATAGCTGTATATGGGCTGTATATATGTGTATATATCTCATAATTTGTTTCTCGTCATGTAAACTTTTAAAGTATGAGGGAGAAAGTCTTCCCCTCTCCCCCGATCTGCTCGGCAAACACGGCTAATAGAAATCATTACCTGGCCCACCACACACAATCTACAGGCCATTACTACCAATCTGTGTCTGAACGACAGCGAGGGTCTGGGGAACAGCCAGTCTATCACTCACCCGCCGGCTCCAGGCTAACACGTTGTTAGCTGACGTGGTAAGAGTCATTGTGATTGATTGCTTTTGAATCATTTCATGTGTTATGAACCCAAGCTGCATATTTGCACTTGATTAGTCCAGCTGACCAAGTGTAAATCATTTTGCTTGTGTGTGTGTCTACATGATTGAAACATGTACTGGTCATATTTTGTAACAAAAATCAAATGACATAATGCAAAATTGCAAAAAAAAAAAAAAAAAAAAAAAAAAAAAAAGAATAATTGGAAATATGAGAAAAAAAAAAAACCCCTTTGGATTTTTTTTTTCCTTACATTTTTTTTTAAAGTTTCTGATATTAATATTTATAGTGCTGTCAAACGATTAATCGCGATCAATCTCATAAAGGTTTTTTGCTTACATAATTTGTTTGTATACTGTGTATATTTATTATGGATTTATAAATACACCCATGCATGTATATTATAATATAAAAAATATATTTTTGTATATAATATAAATTATATGAACATATACATTTAAATTCATGAAAATATTTCCAAAATGTATAATGTGTGTATTTAAATATGTATAATAAATATACACAGTACACACACATATTTTATGCAAGTAAAAACTTTTTTATATTAAAAAGTACTGTAAAAAATTAATCCTATTATTATTATTCATGTGTGTGTATGTGTGTGATGATTTATAATGGTTTTCATTTCAGCATATTGCTTTTAAATCCTTTAAATGAAAAAATAAACATTTGTTATTAAGCGTAAATTTAACTCTGCACGATGCACATATGTTTTAGCATTTTATTTATTTGATTAAATACTGTAGCATTTTAAAATCTGCATACATTTAAGGAAACAAAATTGTTAACGATGTACAAATTGATTTGTTATTATATTTTATTTGAATTTTTTTATTATTTTGACATTCAATTTACACTTTTAAGTATTATTCAAAACATCTGATGATAATATTCATAATATTAATGATTTATTTTCCTCTAAATAATTACAAATGTTGTAATTTTGCTTTTGTATTTAAGAGGACATGTACTGCATTAGGCTAAATTGAGACTTATCACACAACTCACTATTGCTTATTTTGTCTTCATCCGTAAGTCGCTTTGGATAAAACGTCTAATAAATGCCCAAATGGAGATATAGCCTAATGTAAATGTAATATTATTAGGATATTATATATATATTATGATTTAAGTGCTATTTTGTATTTCTGAACATGTATTATTTTTTTAACAAGCAAATACATACAGTATCTGCTGAACTTTTGTCTTATATTGCATTGCAGTAATGAGAAGGGTGAGGCAACAGTGACAGTGCTTCAGTAATTGTGATATTTTGGCAGAAACTATTGTTACCATGGTAATTCCTATCAGAGCACCGACAAAAAACATTATTGTGTGGGACTGCAGATCCGGAATAGTTTGAGTGTTGATTCAGCAGGGACAAACAGCGAAAACTGAGCTCGGATCAGCATATTGGCTCTAATATACTGGTTAAATATGAGCTCAGCAGGTCCCAGAGCAAAGCTGTGATTAAATCAGCGTCCACGGAGAGGCTGTGTTTTCACACAAATCTGATTTCCTCCCTCCAATTCGCCTTTTTCCGCATCGCCGGGGCAAGAAAACCACCAAGACTGTGAGAAGATGATCTCAAACCTCGTTCCTAAACAAAACTCCGCATGAGAAGTTCAAATCTCAAGAGGAGAAGCCTTCCAAGACATATGAGAAAAATGTCGGCCGTCTAAACTCAATATCGACTCTTATTTTTCGAGAAGCTGCTAAAATGATGAACAACAACGCGTTGCTCGACACGCCGCTCTGTCGCGTGACGCAACGTGCCAAATTTATCATAATCCTCCGGCGGAGCAGAACGTCACGTATTTACGTTTTATTCCCGAGGACGGAGTAATGATTTGTTTCTTTTTACAGCCTGAAACCGCGCCGTGCTGTCACTAAACTGTCTTGTTACATATCAAAACTAGTTTCTAGACTTCAGGATTGACATAAATGGTTTTAAATTGCCGTGTAACGCAATTTAAGAGTACTTAAGGTCAAGAACTGTGAAAACACAGTCTGGGTCTGACAGAAAAAGAGAAAGGCGTTAAAATATCTACACTGCCTTCCATTAGGAAGAACATTAGAAACCGTTTACAATAGAGCTGTCAGTCAAGATCTATGCAGAGGGTATTATGAACATAATCAGAGCTGAATAAGTTGTCCAGCACTACTTCTCTCTCTCACACACACACACACAGTGACTTTACATAAATATAAACACATCTTTTCCGTTACATTCAAGGCACCTTGACAGCTCAATATTGTACAGAAATATCCCCATCTCCATTCATCATCCAAGAGGAGGAAGGAAAGCTGAGAGGAAGAAGGTAGGAAAATGAAAGAAAGCATGAACATGAAAGCCATGGAGAAGCTAAAACTGAGACAACATGAACTTTAAATGAACATAAACAGCCTTGCCTTTTTTTGAGATGATTACAAACAGGAAGCTGGGAGGAGATTTTTAAAGCACTTGTTCATTGATAGCAGGTTGTATTAGTGGGACGGATTGGTCAAAAGTTCAATCTTTTTGGTTGGTTTTCGTGGGAAAATAAATATTTGACTGTGTATATCAGTATAAGTTAGTTCCTCTGTCAACATTATTGTGTTCTTGTGTTAGAAAGACTTTTCCCAGCTGACAGATGATAAAAACAAGTAGAAATCCACCAACTGTAACAAACTTGAGGTCTGAAGCCAATAAAGCTGCAGTACAGGTCCTTCTCAAAACATTAGCATATTGTGATAAAGTTCACTATTTTCTGTAATGTACTGATAAACATTAGACGTTCATATGTTTTAGATTCATTACACACAACTGAAGTAGTTCAAGCCTTTTATTGTTTTAATATTGATGATTTTGACATACAGCTC
>JAUYWG010000060.1:3535994-3547929 GCA_034779775.1 Enteromius afrohamiltoni | reverse complement strand
TAATGACACACATATATATATATATATATATATATTCAAATATAAATATAATAACATAATTATAAACTTTTTATAACACATGTAATAAATTCTATATATGTAGAATCTATAATCTGATACATAAAATAAAATATTATATATATATATATATATATATACACACACTAAATGTCGCTATATAACAATTAATATAATAATACAATTAATTACAAAGTATATGTATTTAATTAAGAATATTAAGAGAGAATATATACTATATAATTCTATAGAGATCTCCAACTCCAATATCTGTTTATATATCATATTATTTTACACATTTTTTTCCGGGTTAAGCAGAGCCAACAGCTGAGCGTAGTTTGGTTCAGTGCCATCATGAGCTTGATACACAAGATCGGGTTTGACTAGTTTCCTCATGGCTGTCCTGCAAGATTACTTTGATAGGATAAACTACCGGAACTACTATAGGAACACCGAAACCAAATACATTGAAAACACATTTTATTCTCAACTACAAACACAGGATATCCTTCAAGGTACAAAACTGTCAGAGATCATATTATAAAAGAAGGAACTGTTTTGGCTCTTATGAATGTAAAATGTACTTAAAAAGAGTTTTACAGCATATTATCCTTAATATTTGTGCACTATAAAGACATTTTGGGAAAACTGTATCCCAAAATGCAGTGAACTCATCCTGACCTTGCACTTCTGGGGCATTTTAGGCTTTATTCAGCATTATGCTTCAAATCCTTTTGATAGAGCTTAACTTGAACCCCGAATATTCCCTTAAACCTTTAACCCGGGATGCTTAAGTTGGCCTTACTTGGCCTATTGTTGTTTTCTCAGTGGTCAATCATTTCGTAGACTGGTTCTAGGCCATGTGGTTTAATCTTGGAGCAGCTAACAGAAGCTGGATTTGATATGTAGGGGATGGTTTCTTGCCCCACGCTCCGTCCCTCGGGATGGAAATGACTCACCTTACACTTCCAGAGTTGGACGGGGACTCTGGGACTCACGTTGCCAGGCTGTGAAGATTCGGTCACATAGCAACTCCAGAGCAACGACGCCTGAGAGATGCTGTCATTTAGTCGTAGCTCTCTATCAGTAATGGCGACATTTTGGCTGCAAAGGAAATGAAATGATTGCAGGCAGCTGGTAAGAGCAAATGACAGAGATAGAGCTAGTTGTTTTGGTAAATTAACTGGTGAAAAAGAAAATGAAAACTCTACATTCATTTGTGGTGCTTGCTAATGCTAAATGCTAATGAGATATGTTTAACTTTTTTTTTTTTGGCGTTTAGCATAGCCGCTAGCTGAGGCATGAACAGCCACTATTTTGTTCACAGAATGGTTTATTTTGTGATGTGTTTCGGTGTGGGCGTGGCTTTGGAGAGTGATATGCAGGGAGGGTGGGATCTTATGTTTTCTAAGATAGCTTGCTATTGCTAGCCTTTCTCCGAAATCTCCTAAATTGTGAAATTGAGTGCGTAAAAGAGATATGGATTTGTGTTAGCGTTACCATTTAGCATTGTTATGAATGCTAAGAAAGCCTCTCTTTCTGTTCCTGTTTAAACCTTTTTAGATATTTAAACACACAATATTGCAAATATTGTTTAACTGTGTTAACATATGCGGAAAACAAATATTTGATCAGTGTTTATTTGTAATGAATGAGTTTGACAAAGAATTAACCTTGTTTTGAAAACCAGGCTAATGCTTCCGAAATATGCCCAAATACCTGAATGAGAGGTGTGTTATTCAGTTTTGTGAAAATGACAGTTGTTATCGGGAAGAAGCACACTTAAAGGACTAGTTCACCCAAAAGTAGTTTCAAACCTGAATGAATTGCTTTGGTCTGCCGAACACAAAAGAAGATATTTTGAAGAAAGGTTGTAACGTGGCTGTTTTGGGTCACCAGTGACTTTCCTACTATGGCAGTCAATGGTGACCCAAAAACTTTTTTCAAGCAGAACAAAGAAATACTACTTGATTTTGGAACTACTCGAGGGTGAGTAAAAAATGACCGGATTTTCGTTTTTGGGTGAACTATTCCTTTAAGAATATTGCGACTAACCAATCAGAATCAAGTATTCGGGAGCTGTAATCATAGTATAGTACCTCGAAGCTACTAAGAATGCATCAAAAGCCACAAAAATTGCATCTCGAACTCCATGCAGGTTGCTAGGGTGTTCTGGAGGGTTGCTATGTGGTTGCTGTGGGTTATTGCTATGTAATCGCTTACTAGGGTGTTTTGGGTGGTAGTTCTGGTAAAGTTCATCCACTCTTTCGTAACATTGGAATCAGTAGGAAAGCAAGGTGTTTCCACAACTTGGCACTGCATGGTCCGTCATTATCATTTGGTTTCAGCGTAGACCTGCACGTTTGTCTTTCTCGTAAACATTACATGTGCCAATAAATGGCCAAGGCTGAACAGGCAGCGATGTAGAAGCAGGCGTTGTTCTTCTTCTGGAGAGGTTGTGCTTATCCACACTATTACATCATAGAATAATGGCCATTTTGGCAGGCTGCCATCAATGTTTTCAATGTTCAAAGTTTTGAATTCTGAAACTTAATCAAAATTAATCTAAGTAATAAAATGGGGTTTGATTACATTGTGTAGGCTAATAAAATGTATTGCTGTTACGTACAATTCTTGTCTTTTAATTTGGAGTGACAGATTAAGTTAATCAGTGCAGCCCTGGTGGTAGCAGCTGTATTTCATTGCTAGCGTGGTTGCTAGATAGTTTTATACTGGCCCAAGTCCAGCTCAAGGGATGTTCAACTCTCTAGAAATGACTTTTAACCCTCTTTAATGTAAGCCTGTGTGATTTTGTCACCCGTTTTTCATCTGCCACACTATTTTGAAGTACATTAGCATATGGAGACCTCAATAAACATGCACTAAAAGCCATAAAAATCCTATCTCAACTTCCACTTCTTATGTTTGGGTGGCGTGCATTTGGGTCAGTGTGGGTTTTGAGAAGATCAAAATCTATATTTGATGGCTGGATTACGGCTTTAACCGAATTATCCTCGAATCGGTTCAGATAAAGTGTCTGATCAGGCGATCAGGTCTCGCTATCTTCCCTGACGTGTAAGTGGGATGGCTTGTTTTACATTAATGGCTGCGCTACTCCTTCTTGAAGGGAACGAGCCGGTAAGTGCGGCAAAAGTTACGTTTTAGAAGCGTTTGGAAACCGATGAAGGCAGAAAGAAGGAAGGGTGGAGGAAAGGAGGAGGAGAAGAAGAAGAGAAATGGTCTAATATATGCCAGACTGTGAGAGCTGAATTCCCAGATGTCTCGCGGCTTCCAGCGCAGCCAATTAACACGCTCTCAGCGACAGAGTGTCTTCTGCTTCACACACACTCACAAATGCGCTCGCATACCTCCAAACCTAATAAACACGTCCAGACATTTCTCCTTTGTGGGAAATAAGCCCTATCTGGTGCAGCAAAATGTATTTAAATGCCACTTCCTGAAGAAGTAACTGACTTCGGACTGAAGAAAAGGAAATTGGTATGTGTGTGCGCGTGGAAATGTTTCTTGCGGTAGGCAGAGAATGTAAATATCACACTGGCGAGGAGAGGTCACGGATAGAGGAGGGGTGGTTCGCTCTGATATTAATGCATTCAGCACTACCAGCCTGTAAAAGCCAGCATGCCAACTCCCATAGAGCCCAGAGTCTAAAAATAAAAGATGGAAGACAGATAGAGAGAGAGCGAAGAGAGGTGGAGGGTGCTTTGCCCTCTCTGCACCTCCTCTGGTTTTTTAAAACATCAACACAGTGAGTTAAGTAAACGGGTTTGTGAGAACAAATAGATGAAAAGCTAAAAAAAAGTCACAGTCTGTTGGATTTCAGTTGGTAAACAGATCGAGGAACATCTAGTCGAACGGAATATCTAAATATGTTAGTTTTAGCATTAATGGGATAGTTCACCCTCATTTCATTCCAAACCCTTTCTGAACCTGCATAGACACCAACACAACTGACTGGTTCAAGGTCCAGAAAGGTCGTAGGGACATCGTCGAAATAGCCCATAAGGTTCAATACAATTTTATGAAACTGTGGCACAAAGTATTTGGTAGCTTCATAAAATGATCACTGAACCACTGATGTCTTGGACTTTTTTAACAATGTCGATATTTATTATTTTTATATAGCATTATTAGTGTTTGCAAGAGTACTGCTATTGGCTAAACCAACACTATCAAGTGAGGAAATAATCCTGAATAAACTTATTAATTAAGGAGCCATATTTCCCCACTTTTTTCATTAGGGCAAGCTTTCTAACCATATAAGAGTATTTGTGTATTTCATGTAAATTCCTATATCTACCGTCATAAATGTTCTAAATTTGAATAATTATTTGAATAAGACAATATAGGGCTGATGCTAATGAAACTGACTATAGTAAAAATAGTCAAAAACTCAACTATAGTAAAAATGATGTTATTATATCTTTCATGTAAATCCCTAAATCTACTCAATTTGAAAATGTATTTGAATAAGACACTATAGGGCTAATGCAGTCAAATCTGAAGTGGCACTTCAGCAATGCAAAGATACATTTTCTTGATCTTATTTTCCCTATACTTATTTTAAACTTGTTTTAAAAAGTGAAACTTTCATATAATCTAAATTCATTACATGTAAAGTAAAAAAAAATATATATATATTTTTTATAAATATATACATTTTTTTATTATTTTATTATTTTTTTATTAAAGCTTACAGCTCATGGAAGTCAAAAATTCAGTATCTCAAAATATTTGCATATTTACATTTGAGATTTATTAAAGCATCTTATCTGGACTTTTACTCAGTGGTTTGAACTCCTGCATTTGGAAATCTATGTCTGGAGAAAGACTGGAGAGGCACAGAATCTAAGCAACTTCAAGTCCAGTATGAAGTTTGAAGTCGGTGAGGATTTAAGGTGCTGTGACATTGGCTAGTGTTGGTCTATTGTGTTTTATCAAGTCCAAAGTCAATGCAGCCATCTATCAGGTGATCACCTTATGCTTCCAGCTGCTGACAAGTTTTATGGAGATGCTGATTTTGTTTTCCAGCAGGACTTGCCCACAGAGCCAAAACCACTTCCAAGTGCTTTGCTGACCATGATAATACCGTGCTTTATTGGCCAGTCAACATACCTGACCAGAACCCCATGTGGAATCTATGGCATATTTTCAAGAGAAAGATAAGAAACAGTCAATCCAACAATACAGATGAGGTGAAAACATAAAAAGATTAAAATAGTAAGAATAGTTTCAAATTTAGCAACTGTCATTATAAATGGCTCATTGAGTCACTGATTCACTTGATTCGTTCAAAAAAGCTGAATCATTTAAAAACAAAGACCACTGTGTTGATCGGAGGTGCAGTTAAAGGCAAAATAGAATTAATAAATATGAAACTTAATATTGACCCAGTTCTATAATATACTAACTGTATTCAGCTTGGCTTAAACACAGTGAGAAAATGTTTAATATTAGTATTAGAACTATTAGAACTGAATATGTCAAATATGTTTAACTTTAGAATCTAGTATGTTTAGGTATTTAGTTTTTGTACTATCATAATATCGTCCATTCAAAAGTCTTTCTAGTGACTCCAGGCTTATCTGAAGATGGTTGAAAATGTCCTGTAAGTGATAACAACATGCAAATTTATTCACCAGCTCTGACACAGAAACTAGATCACATTCCCTGTTTTGGTTTGTGTGTGAAGATGCGATGTGTGTGTGAGGCAAAAAGACAGACCGAGCGGAAGACAGGTTTTTCAGAGCAGCTGTTGTGTTGGATTTCAACATTCTGCATCTCGCCGTCTCTAAAGACTCTGCCCTATTTTCACAGAAGAAACACCTAAAAGAAAGTAGAAAGCGCAGCTACATGCAACAAACCATGAACATCTATTTTTACCAACAAATATTTGTCCTGCTAAACCATGAGATCCATATGCAGTCAAGGACAAGATCTTCAGTGAGTTTATACATCATGTGCCACTGGTACATCTGAGAATAACTGTCAAGGAAAGGTTCTTGCCGCATAGCAGCAGCATGTCCTGTGTGATGCAACCCTTAATATTGCTCATGTATGTTCAAACAAGAATCAGTGTTTTTCAGAGTTTTATTTTGACTATATAAGCATAAATGTGATTTGTAAAATACGAACGTAAACACAAAATCAGTGTTGAGATATTTTTCCTTGGTGCACTCTATAAGTTGCGCAAAATATTCTCGTAAATCAAACATGCATAACTTCTGCAATGCCGATTTGTAAAATATGAAAAATGTTGTGATTGTTTTTTTACAATATGGTAAGTTAAGCAAATTTACCTTCAAAGCGTGTCTGTGAACATTTATAACCTACTGCAATGCGTATCAGTTTTTTTTGAGTATGCTTAAGTGCTGATTTGAAAATCCGAAAAACATTTTGCGATTTATTTTTTTACAATACTGAATGAGTTATGCAAATGCACTCATATGTGACATTCATAACCTGCAAAAATGTGTGTTTGTCAGGTTTTTTAAAGTGGCTTGTAAAACTATATGCGGCAGGGTTAGTTTAAGGGTTAAGGTTAAGGTTCAGGGATAGTAATTAGCTATTACCTAGTTATTGTAATTACTATAATAATGACTTAGTATGTGCATGAGGAACATGACTGTAAACCAAAGTGCTACTGTAAATGTAATAATAAACAAAATTAAAAATATAAGTTACATTAGGAAACACAGACTGGCAAATATCATCTCAAGAAACTGTAAACAATTATGTCCTATGTAAAATATGTACATATACTTACATAAATTAGTTAGGTTTGCAGCAGTTATCCATAGTTTTCTTTTTTGCGCAAAATTGCCTTCTGTGATGTGCCTTTGAAATTCAATGTCCAATCAAAGCATTCATTAATGACAGACTGAAGCTGAATTACCCACCCTAATGTTTTATTCACATGATGTGTCATTGTGGTTCTACGATATCCTAAGGTTTTACGAGCTTCATAATTTTCATGATTGGCTCAGGCAGCAGTATCAGCACTCCTTGTAGAAGCTGCTGACTTCACATATCAGCATAAATATGACTTCCTAATGAGCAGGGAATGGTTTCAGCTTTCCACAGATACACAAGTCTCCATTAATCCTTGCCTGTTACCCAGGATGCACTGCATGTGGTACAACTAAAACCCCTGAAGTTTGTTGTAAGATTAAGATGCAGATGTTGTTCCAGAGTGTGTTTTTTTTGTGTAGAAACTTCTAGCGTGTCTGACGGGATTCTGTAGAAAAATGAATGATTGCATGGATTATGGATGTTTTATTGACTGTCAATGTGTTTCTTGAGTTTGGTCATTTGAGAACGTTAAATCGTGTGGCGCGAGACCTCTAAAACAGAGTGGGTTTTACTAAAAGGAACAGAGTTTATATTTAGCAACTGCTAAATCTTTCATCTCATGCCGCTGCAGCTCCATTATTCATTTTTAACGTGTTCCTGAGGAACAGAGAGAGTGTGTGTTTGTATTTGAGTAATGATTCCTGCCATTTGAATGTGTGTGCAAACTTTAGCCAAAGACTAATGCTGGTGTATTTAAGCATGATTATTGTAGTCTTTTGGTAAGGTTGACGTTGCAACACCGCCTTAATTCATTCATCAACTAAAAATATTGGTTCCCAATTCATGGTTACAAAAAAAGTTCTATTTCCAATTCTTTGATTTGGTTCCTGGTTGGTTGTGGTTTTTGCACCACAAAATTAAAAAAAAAAAATTTGCGTTTAAAAACGCAGTTTTTACATTTTTGTTTAAAAAAAAAAGTTTAAAAAAGTACATTAAAATGATTATTTTATAACATTTTGTTTACCTGTGACCATAACATTCGTCCCCTATTTAAATCTTCAAATGCCGTTTTCTCAAAATGAGCTTTTTGTCATTTTCCGGTACCAATATCTCAGCGTATGTTGCACCTATGTACACCAAACTTTCCAGTTATACTCTAACTAGTATTCTGAAGATATTTTCAGAGGGATTTGTTAATAAATCATTCCTGGCCTGATTTATATGACATTTAAAAGAAAAAATCTGGCAAAAATCGCTATTTTTAAGGCTATGGATGGTATACTTTGATTTCCTAGGTAACGAAAGCAGATATCCTAAAATCCCTCTGTAATTATTTTTTCATTTTGTGTATAAACAAAATGAAAAAATAATTTTGCTCCTGGCTTTATCCTATATTCAGATATATGTACCGGAAATATATGCAAATTTTCGCATATTTAATAAGATATTGACTCTTTTGCATATTTAAACATAAAATTGAAAAAAACTTGCAATACATTTTTTTCTCCTATTCATGTGAGTAACTGGTAACTGGTAAAGTTTCATGGTTCTATTTGTAAGGTAAAAATTTTACCCTATTCACCTGTAGTGTCTTGCCTCAACATCACTCCCTCATGTTTGGATGTCAAATCCTTCAAAAAATTACTTTAATAAAGATGTGTAACAGATTTATAGTGATATATGCAAATATTTATTAAAACATGCATATGAAGTGATTTAATGAGCTTTTTCAGCTTTCCAATGTTTCCCACATCTCTGTCAGCAGCTACCTTCAGAGCTTCTTCTGGCCCACCCTATCAGAAGCTTGGTCCACCCTGGCCTAACACTATTCAACAGCCAATTACAAAATTGTTGTAATATCGCATCGTTGTTATATTATATCGTATAAGGGAGAGCATCTACAACAGGGGTCGTCAAACTTGATCCTGGAGGGCCGTGTCCTGTCTCACTTTCCTCAATACACCTGCCTCAAAGTTTAGACCTTAATGAGCAGCTTCAGGTGTGTTTGATTAGGGTTAGAGCTTAACTCTGCAGGGACACTGGCCCTCCAGGACAAATATGATTGATGACTGCGCCCGCACTCGCTTTGTTCCGACAGTGACATAGATACTGCCTCTTCAAATACAACTTCAAATGAAGACGTCAGCCAAAGTGAGCACTCTTTCATAACAGATCCAGTGCTCGACATGTGCCGGACACTATGGTATGCATTACGGGCACTTAGTCTTTAGCACTTTAGAGTCAGAACGTCAGTATCAGGCTAATTAGAAATGATACTATAAAACCAGACTACCCAGGAGTGGCACCATAAATGACCTCTCATCTCGACAAATCACATAGTCTGTCGAATGCGTGAGAATATGTCAAGGGAGGTGCGCAAGAGGTAAAATAAAAATAGCTAACATTAATCAGTACATTATAAAATAAAAAAAAATTAAGCAGGTTTTTAATAATGTACAAAGTCAATTATTTAAATTGACTTTAATCTATTGTGGCTAATATTAATTATTTGTTAACCGGCTCGCCGATGGAGGTCCGACAGTGCTAAGCCACTGAATTTGTGGCGCCCAAAAATGCCGGTGGACTTGCCACTGTTGGACCAACAAAGGCCTAGCCTCGGCAAACCGCTGATACCACATGCTAACATTAGCATTCTATGTTTGCATCCAAAAAAAATTATTCCACACTAACACAATTTTTTTTTTTTTACAGAATTACTGTTCTTTACCATAACATAGTCTATTCATATCACTGTACTGAACAGTCAAGTGCACAGATGCACAAACTGTCCTGAAACACAGATCTGAGTACTTTGAGAGTTTGGCTGACCCTGTAGAAGTAGATGGAATATCTCGGATCGCTCGTCCTGTCTCAGGATAGAGGATTCAGGTGCATTAGAGGTCAATATAAGGTCGATAACTGGACACAAGCCACACTGCTGTTTGGGTAGCTCAGATCCACACCATGTGCTGACATCACAGTGTGAAGAGATGAAACATGATCCGGGACACTTTACTTGCTGGAAATCATTCAAATGCGGTTTTACAGCAGGGGAATGCATATATATATATATATATATATATATATATATAATGTTTAGATAAATATCTGAGACAAACACTTATCAAAATCAATATTAACAATATATACTTCCTGAATGTTGGAGTGTGTGGTGACTGGATACAGATTGAGAAAAGTAAATAAGAATTAAACTTTCTAATTCATAACCCAGTTTAACAATGTTCTTTGCCAGTATAACATTATGAATATTTATAATTAATTATTAAATAATTATTATCTGTTTGTCCAAATATTTACCTTTAAATGAAATATTAAAAGAAAAACCATTTAATAAACACTTCACATTAAAGTTTTACAATATGTATGTATGCATGTATTCGTTGGTTTAAAGCAATATTTAAAATAAATTAATAAATAAATAAACATCACATTTAAAGTTTGTCCATATGAGGAACTACCATTTGATTTAATTTTTTATTAATATTTTGCTAGATTAAACATTTAACCTTTACTATTATTTCAACGTATAAAATATCATTTATTTATTTATTTAAAATAAATAAATAATAATAATTGGCCAAATTATTAACAGTTTTAAAGGTAAACATTAAACAGACAAACAAATAATATCTTCAAAATATATGAATAAAAAATCTAAATTTCACAGTTTAAGTTTGTCCAACTCATAAATACTAATTAAATAATTTTAAGTTCATTTTCTTTTGAAATAATTTTTACTAATTTCTTTTGCAGCTGTTTCTATAATGCGGCATAGTGCATCAGCGTTTGGGTTTGCTGTAAGTATGCGACATATAATTAAATTGTTATTATTTTTAACATTTTAGTGCTTGGCTTTATCATTGTTGTCCATTCCTTTGCAGTTTGATGCCACTCTAGACGTCCTGTCCTCCATAATCGTGCTTTGGCGATACAGTAATGCGGCGGCGGTCCATTCAGCACACAGAGAATACATGTAAGTACACGTGATTCTTCCTCCATTAAAGCAAACATGTGTATAGTTTGTGCTCGGCGGGGATTCTGGGTAGTGTCAGTAGCCAATTAGACGTTGTTTCTGGGCAACAGGGAGAGCAGAAGGTCAGACGGATCTTTCAAGGTAATGATTTTTGACATTGAACAATTGTGGACGTTTTGTGTTCAAACAAGATGTGCAACTAATTATCTAAACAACCCGTGATTGTTAAAATAAGTTATGTTGTATCTTTAAGACTAAATTAGTGTAATTTACCTCAGCAGGTTAAAGCAGGTTAACGTTTCCTAAAGACCACCAGCACTGATGAATGAAAGCCAGACTCTCCTGTCCCACAGGAAGTGGCCCCGCTCTGGGTTTCATGTCTAAAGTGGGTCCTTAGACAGTCTTTCTCAGTGTTCTGTGTCCCTTATCGGCTGAGAGACAGAATAGAGATGGCAAAAGGGTGGGAGGGCTTTGTGAACGGAAAGAAAGAAGAGGAAGCAGAGCAAAAAGAGACGAAGGACAAAGGCAGAAGTGTGTAGACAGTACAGTACAGACACACACATCTAATGACTGGGTTTGTAATACACCATAAAGCCGTGGGCCGCTGCGGGTCTATGGGGGAATCTGCCGGGATGTGGATCGCCCTGGAGACAGATTACATCATAACGCAGACTGCATTAGCGAGATGTTATATCTACTGGACTGCAGACTCATGAACAGTCAAACCGTATGAGAATAACAATGTACCACAGCAGATGTTAAAGTGAAGAATCTGTAGTGAGAGGTGGTTATTAGGCGTACTGACTGGTTGCTAGGGCATTGCTAGGCGGATGTTGATGGTTTTTTTTAGAGTTTTGCTCTAGTAGGTGGTTGCTAGGGTTATGCTAATATATTAGAGTGGTTTCAAAGGTATTGATACAGTAGGTCGTTGCTAAGATGTTCTGAGTGGTTGCTAGTGTATGCAATTATGTTTTGAGTGGTTTTTGGGGAATTGTTACAGCAGGTGGTTGCTAGGGTGCTCTGGGTGGTTGCTAGGGTGATGCAATTATGTTTTGAGTCATTTTTTGGAAATTGTTACAGCAGGTGGTTGCTAGGGTATTCTGAGGGGTTGCT
>JAUYWG010000060.1:3514322-3525787 GCA_034779775.1 Enteromius afrohamiltoni | reverse complement strand
TATTTGAAAAGAACGAACCTGCAAATGTCTCAACTGACCAATCAGAATCAAGCATTCCAGAGAGCCGTGTAATAATGTTAGTTAACACAGTAACTGATGACACCTTATTGTAAAGTGTCATTGAAAGTTTAGCAAAATAAAAAAATTGAAAGTAAAATATTTTTTGCTTTATGGTTTTATGCTATATTTACAGTTAAATACCGTAATTTCTAATAATAAACCATAATAACGGTTATAATGAAAAACTAAGAAGCAAAACATCAAATGCAAACAAAATGTAAAATGCAATGCAGGGAATTCTGGGAATTTCAGTTTACGGTGTTTCCTCGTAAATTGAACAGAAATTTACCATTAACCATTTAACAGGTTTTTACCGTAGCATTTTTACAATTTTTTACTGTTAACATCACAGTCATTTTTTACAGTGTAGGAGTTTAGCTGAATGTTTGCGCTGCTCTTTCCGATGCTGTTTAAATTTCCGCAATTGCTTGTTTTGCAGGTTTTAACTCTCTGGTCGGTGCCGTAATGGGTTTCTCCATCCTCGTCAGTGCCGAGGTGTTCAAACATGAACCTAAAGTCTGGTACCTGGACGGGACTATCGGGGTGCTGATCGGCCTGATCATCCTCGCGTACGGAGTCAAGTAAGAGTCCAAATCTAGACGACAACAACAACAAACAAACTAACGTTAAATACCATCTCAGTTAAACTATTAATTATATAACTAGGCCTATATCAATAATGGTACAACAACACTGACTTCAAACTTTTTTGTTGAAGTACCGTGTTTGTTGAAGGTCTTAATGTAACACAAGCTGTTTAACAAACAGTCATTTAATAATGTCGCACACTCTCGAGGGACGTCGGGCGTGACTCTGTTTGACTTTGGTGCAGCTGTAAATACACTGAAGGCTTTAGCTAAGGCTTCTGAAAGGGACGCTAATTACGTCGTTTTGTTGGTTAAATAGCTCATGATGCGCTCTAATATCATTACAAGTAATTACTATAATATCAATAGCCTAGAGACTGTAATTAACGTTGGACTCGAGTCATAATGGAAATGAAAACGTACAATTCACACGGTACAGAGACTGTTGCTACGCTCACGGTCATCTGGCAGGTTTCCCACCGCTAAACGACCGCTGAAGGACTTGTTGACAGAACTGAAGCTGAAATGTAAATCTATAAGCTGTAAACTCCACCGGTTGTGTCTCTTCCTCAAAAGCAAACGAGCAGAGGTCGTTCAGGTTGAAGTGACAGGTCTCGTCCTTCAGAGGTTAGAACATGCTGAGTTCAGCCTTGCCATTGTTTCATACTAAGCCGGGAAATAACACTGTGCTTACTGTTTTACAGTTATTGTAACTTGTAAAATCAAAACATCAGGATAATGTAAAAAAATGGTGTGTTTGAATTGCATTTAAAATGTATATCCATTTACTCCTTTTTAATATAAGCAAACTAACAAACTGTCATACATTAACCAGGTCAGATTTCTATTAACTGAATGTGTTTATATATTTATCATACATAAATCCGATTTTGTTTTAATCTCATTCATTTAGATTTTGCTTACACAGCTACCCATATTTTAGCCAACTGAATAAATGTTTTTCATAATGATATGCTCGAAGCAGTTTAAAAGAATGCATTGTGTGTGTATATACATATATATATATATATATATATATAGTTATTATGGCTGTATTATTGTTATTATTATTTTAGTTGTGATTAAGATTCTATTACAGTTTATTAAAAATATTTTTCTATTTGAAATTGTAGTCATTTAAGTAATCATGCTGGGTTTTTTTTTATTTCTATATAGTTTACTATATGTTTATATATTTATATATAATATAATGATCAATAGTTCCTTAGCAACTTGCTGAAATAAAACATTCTTATTTATTTTAACTTGTTTTTTATATTAATTTATTTGCACTTAACCATAATACTCCTCTGAATTGAAGAAGTATTCAAATTGTGTTTTTGTAGACAATAAAATAGCTAAAACTGCTTTTAGTTAAAGCAACTTTGTCGAAACTACTTTTTTATTGTTAGAAAATGTTATCTCACTTTTTACCTTAACTTGAACTTAGTAACAATTTTTTTTTTATATTTCAAAAATCATGTTTTTATTGTTTTATTGTAATGGTTATCTGTATTTTTTTTTAACTAATAAAAATAACCCAGTAGTTAATAAATTGTATTGCACAGTAAAAAAAAAAAAAAATTCATTGTTAAAAAAAAGAAAAATAAATAGTTATCTGTAATAGTTATTGACTTGATTTTTTTTATTATAATATTAATATAGCTACATAAGCACTAAATACCGTTCTGACCTCTAAAGTTTTTTCTTAAGATTCTCTTTCTTTCTCTTCTCCTTCAGGTTGTTAAAGGACATGGTGCCCCGCGTCAGGCAGACGAGACATTACGAGCGCTTCGAGTAACGATTCTGATTCTGGACACACAGAAACACTCCTGTGGAGACCCTCCTGAGATGAAAACACAACACACACACACTTTACCTGCCTCAGGGCAACCACAGCCACAAACTCCCCCTGTAAATATGGATCTGAAAGGGAAATCCGAGAATTAAATATATAAAAAATGTATAATCCTATCGTTTGAGATGGAAATGAGCCGAGATACTTTTTAGAACGTGCATCATCTGATGTTGAAAACCGAGATTCATCACATAGAGTAATATTATGGATATCCATATAATGGGTGAGAGATGTGCAGGTTATTACAAATATTAATGTCCAGGTTAGAAGGGAAGAGGTTTATCAGGTAAACTCAACCCAGATTGTAATTTTTGTCTAGTTTGTTTAAATTAAGTTCCTATTTATTTTAGTAGTTCTTAGCGTTTGCTGCATCTGTGAAAACTTGTACAAATTTTTACATGAAAACTAACTAAATTTACACGAGCACATACGACCAAAAAAATTTCCCAACGGAAAAGCCAAACGTGTGACACAAAATCAAGTATCGATCACTCTGAAAGTGTACAAATTAACGTCATGCCAAAATAGTTTTGCTAAATAATTTGAAGAGGTGCTGAAACCATGTTTTTTTGTTGATAATGAGTTGTTTTCTTAAAGAGGACCTTGTTAAAACTTTAACTCGTTTTGTTGTTCGCTGTTAAAACGTGCCATCGAATCATCTACGCGAACTGTAAAATATTTTATTCAACAAACAGGGCATTTTCATATTTAATACTACTGTAACATACTCGAAACACAACACACTTTCAGTACTTTAAGAGCACTAGTCTAAGTCTACAAATCGATTGCTATCATTAAACCGCTTCATTTGCTAGACCTAAATAACGTGATTATGTAATTTCATCGCTTGCATTCCACTAAAACAGTAAAGCTCTGTGAAGTTCATTCGTTATAGCTTGATCCAGCCTTGCGTAGAGCTTTTGGTGAACCTTGTACTTATTAAACGGCACACGAACGTTACTCGCACAGTAACAAAGCCTTAAAACTTGACCCTTCATGATGTGAAGTTATATGTTCTTAAGTATTAGACTGTTGTAATATTTGCCATGAAACTCGGCTGTTTAAATGTGTATTTGGGGAAAGCTGAGTTTCTGAGCATTTTATGTAGCAAATATATCGTGGCTCCGTGGAGCAGACCGATCGCGTATGTGCTGTTCAGTGGCAGTTCGTCGTGCGATTGTCGGTGGAAAGCAACGTTTGTGCTTTTTGGAGACGTGTATGACTTATGCTGTTTTTTCCAGGAGTGTGGTCGAATTCAACGCCCTGTTCTTAATTGACATGTTAAATACCTAGAGCCCTTGTTGGAGGGACTGGACGCAAGCACACACCCCTGCAAATGGGACTTTCGTTTGCACGGTTTATAAAACCACACATAAACGCGTGGTTAGGACTTAAAAACTTGCTGAGCATTTACTCACCCTCAGGCCATCCAAGATATAGTTTGTTTCTTAATCTGAACAGATTTAGAGAAATGTCATCATTTGCTCAACAGTGTTTCCATTGAAGTGAATGGGTGCCGTCGGAATTAAAGCCTATAAACAGCTGATTAAGACAATAAGTATATTCCACACCACTCCAGTTCATAAATAAAGGGAAAAGCAAGTCTATTGTTAAAGTGTGTTTAGCTTCAAACCATCGCAGTAAATTTAGGTTTTGTGTGAAAGGAAAGATCTGAGAAATGTGTAACAGGATATAGGCAGCTCTTAAAGTGACAGCAGTCGAATATTCCTCTTGCATTTCTGTCATTTGTTCTACAGTAGTTTTTTGTTGTTGTATTTCTTGTAATTAGATGTTAATTCTTATTTGATTGGTAAAAAACAGAATTTTTATACCATAAAGACCTTATTTAAAAGGAAAAATATAGTGACCTATATTGTTACGGTGATATATAATCCATTATAAAAATAAAGAACGTCCTGTTGTATTTTTACACCAACATATTTGTTTAAAACGATTTTGATTTGTAAACAGTGTTTGATCTGTGCATCCTGACAACTAACAGTTCATAGCTGAAGTATAGTTTGGATTTGTTATTTACAAACAGATGTTTGTTTTACAAGATGTTAGTTGATGGACTGGAGCGGTGTGTATTATTGTGATGTTTTTATCAGCTGTTTGGACTCTCATGTTGACGGCACCCATTCACTTCAATGGATGTATAAGTTACGCAATGCTGCATTTCTAAAAACCTGCTCTTATGAAGTAACAAACTCGTCTACATCTTGAATGACGCAATTTTTCATTTTTAGGTGAACTATTTCTTTTAAAACTTATGCCAGAATATAAGATATGGGCTATTATTTGGTTAATACACCTGAATTCGTACCATTGTTCAAAGTACAAATGCTGACAAAAGCCGACGTAAATCCACGTCGGGCTGAATGTCATAAGATACATGAATGTATATATACAACTATGTTGCTGTGGAGTACACATGTATATTTACACAGAAATGTCTGTTGTCACAGAAAAATGTTTATTTGAAAAATAAAGATATATCCTACTGATTCCTCAAAATTACTGAAAAAACAAACTGTGTCCGTTTTCTTTTTCCCATGAATGTCTTAAAATCCATCATAATGAATGTAAATCACCCCCAAAACAAAAGAACAACTTTAAAAAAAGGTTGAACAGTTTACAAATAATGTGAATGGATTTCAGTTTCAAACAAAACAAAAGCAATTATTATTTAACAGCAACGTAAACCAGAACATCATTAACATATTGGTTCCATTCATAATTTGGTGTTCGTCCAAATTATTTCTAATATATGAGCAGTAGTTACTAGGTAAGAATTATGGGCCGTGATTTTTTGCATTCGACTAATCTAATATCTTCAATGGAAGTTTGCATTAACATAAATAGCTACAGCTGAGCCGTACGAACACAAACACTTTCGAAACGGTGGCATCCTTCATACCGTAAACCAAAGATAAGTCATCTAGACATATTTGATTGTTTGTGTGATTTTGCGTGTCAACAACCACCAAACGTTTGGCAAGACTATTTCGCGTTAAATTTCGAGCGACTCTATTTCAGCTATTACACTACTATTTCGGCTTTTAGCTAGCTAGCATCTCACCTCCAGCGCTTGCTATTTCGTAAAAGAAAACAAACCAGACAGCTCTAGCAACCATCAGAAGGCACATCATG
Source organism: Enteromius afrohamiltoni (assembly GCA_034779775.1). NCBI lineage: Eukaryota > Metazoa > Chordata > Actinopteri > Cypriniformes > Cyprinidae > Enteromius > Enteromius afrohamiltoni. The sequence continues at coordinate 3,520,129 of JAUYWG010000060.1, read as the reverse complement.
AAACAACATGAAACAATAGCTTGGCTGAAGACCTTCGTTTTACATACAAACGTAAAGATTTCGACAAAGAGCGGAAACGCAAACGTAAAACTATCGTATAAGTTAGAGTGGAAAACTAGAAGAGACCCATCTATATTTACAAATGTGCAAATGTGTACAGAAATCATACACTGGATAAAAACATCAAATGAGGTTTTTGCTGGCTTTCGAAATTAAACTGTGTTTTCGCGATGTTTGTCCAGAGTACCGAGAGTAAAGGAAATTATGATATGTTATGCTATACTATTTTTATTATAGCATTTTACAGCTAAATCCTAACATTTTATGCATGTTTCGTTTATTTTTAAATTTAACTACATTTTGTAAAGTATTCCCATATTTTTTTATTGAAATTTTACACTTAAGTAGTTTTAACAAAAATTTAATTAAAAGGATACAATTCAATTATCATTTGCTAAATCTCAAGTTGATTAAAACCTGTATGAGATTTTTCTTTTGCTGAAAATATTTTGAAAAATAATTTGGTAACCAAACTGTTAGCCGTAGCCACAAAAAAATACTTGTGTTCCGTAAAAAAAAAGTATTCAGAAACACATCCTTTCAAGTATTAAATTAATAATACATTTAAATGTACTATATATTTAATTCCACAGCAAATATATATATTTTTTTTCAGACAGTACTCTGGACAACCAAGCGCGCTTCTGCTTTAAATTAGTCAGATAAATAATATTTCCCTCTATAAAGAATTTTCTATAAATAGTCACATAAAAATCAACAGGCAGAGATAAAGATCTGTATACAAAATAAATTAAAAAACAAACTTTAAAACAATAGTACAGTGTCGTAATATCTGGTGTTAAATCTTCGCTATAGTGCATTTTCATTCCAAAACAAGTAACTAATAATTTTGACTTTTTTCGATAATAGGCAGGCAAATTCAAGAAAATTAAAGCGAGAAGAAAGAACAAGGCCAATTTGCGTTTTCAACACAAAATATAAAAAGAAAAAAGTATTTTTTCCTAGTAATGTACACTTTGTTTTTATACAGATATATCTATCTTTTTCATACAAATAAAGATAAACCTTTAAAGAAATATCCGTGATTTGTATTTACCTTATTCACATATAGAGCATTTGAAACCCGTGATATACTGTTAATTCAGGTAAACTCGGCCACTTTTGCACAACGGCAAATCATGTCCCAATTTAGTTGAATTCAGTCAGCGGTTAGTTTGGTCAGTTGGTTTGCGTTCTAGTTCATACTGGCTGGTTTGTGACATGTGTATTTCACTACAACATTACGCCTGGCAGTTAACTGGTGCAGTACTGTGATATTTAACGCGGTTTGTGACCAACACAGAAAATTTGCTGTGTTAGCATGTGCTGTTATTAAACTCGTAAATAAACTACCATGCAGAATAAAGCGGACCACGCGTTTACGTTTCAGCATCTGCTATTTACATGTGAACGTGTCATTTCACGAAAGCCAGCACGCGGAAAGTCCAGTTTCAGTGTAAAAGTGGGGAGATTTCTTCGCAAAGTTTGTTTCCCCGACAACAAGCGCTCGCGCACACACAAATAAACACGCACTCGTCAAGTCTTCAATATGGTCAAAGATGCTTTTCAAAGTTGGTCCAATGATAAAAGTCACCTTCAGAGAGACAAGAAATATCGGATGAAGAAAAAAAAACAAAAACAGTAGAATGAAGAATTACGGTAATAAATGTCAGTACAGTGTTTCTTCCACGCCAGCAGGGGGCAGTGTGCAGTTCTGATTCCCTGCAATCCACTTCAAGTATGTCAGCTTAAACTAGTTCAAGTTCACGCAAAAAGAAAAAAAATCTTTTTCTTCTCTTTCCATGTTTTTTTTTTCCGGCCGTGGGCCGAGAGCTGCCGCACTCCAGCGTTTTCGTTTCTTTTTTTCTTGTGAGTTCATGGGAATAAAGCAAGAGTTGGATTACTCTGAATTCTTTAATCGCATCACCGCACGTTACAACTCTGACGCTGTCCGCGATGGGCAATGTAACAGTCCAGTATGGCGGCTGATGATCCGCCAGGTTGGCCGTGCTGAAGTGTGCGCGTTATAAGCAGTCCTTGCACAGCGCCACCTGTCCTTTCATGTAGTCTCTGCAGGGACAGATGCGCGTGAGGGTCTGATGGGCCCCGGCGCAGCTGAACAGAAGCAGGTCAGACTGGAATACGCAATGCTGCGCCGATTCGCTGAAGGCGGGGACGACGTTATCGCTGGAAGACTCCACCGTCTTACACTCCACACCATACCTGCAGGAGAGAAACCAGAGAAAGAACGATTGAGGACATGAGATCAGTAAAGACAGTCGGTACAGAACCACAGCAGTGCCATGTTTGATTACAGACAGGTAACACAGTAACATTATGCTAACTGAGACATGAACCAAGATAATACCATGTATTCATTTATGGAAAATTACATTTATTTAAGTTACATGTATTTTTTAAATTATGAATTAAAGTAGGAATAAACAAATATATATTGTGTAGTGCTTTACAACTATGAACTCAGTAAGCAAGGTAAAAAATCTAAATAAAACAAAAATAATGCATACATAATAATAATGCTAATAATGTTAATAATGTATTGATATAATAATGCTTATTTTAATAATTATATTTAACTATTAATTTGCTGTAAAATATATAAACACAAAACTCAATATATATATCTAAAATATTTAAATATCAAAATATATATATTTTTTGCTTTTAAGAAAAAAAAGGAAAAAATACACACTTAATATAACAGTAATATTTATAATGAAGTACAGATATGTATAATAAAATGTATATATTAAGCATTAAAATTTGTATTTAAAATATTAAAATTGTTATGGAAAATAAAGGAAAACAATATTAAATATTATAAACATAATAATAGCATAATTTTATTTATAATTATAAAATATATATTATAATGTATAATTACATGTATATACACACGTATGTATTTTTGTAAATATTTTATAATTATACCTATTTTAATAATAATAACAGTAATAATAAAATACATATCAGTGTGTGTGTATTATATATATATATATATATATATAAAAAATACATACATTTATAAATAATGTACAGGAAATAAAACTAAACAAAAAATGTATATTTCTATTTTAATGGGTACACTTTTAATGTATTATAAATATATATTAAAATAGTATAACTATTTAAACATATAAAAAATAAAGTTCAAATGTGAAACCAATAAATAGTGTTTATTATTAAATATTAAGCCATTTATAATTGTCATATATTGTAAAACATATATTACAGTTTTAGCAATATTACAATATACAAGCATCCAATAAACAATATTTATAAGGTAATATATTTTAATATACATTTACATATTTAAATATGTCAGTTATACTGTGAATACATGTAAAAGGAACAAGATTTATTTTCATTCCAGTAAATTTTGGGCGATTTAAAGCAAATCCCTCCCCACCCCAGCAGAAGTCAATAAAAAAAAGATTGAATTCCAAGCAGAACTAGAGGGTTGTGGAGGGCGGCAGCGCCCTCTGCTGTGCAGCACTGGTACCTGAGCAGATCCTTGTCTTTGTTGAGGTGCTGGAAGAAGGAGGGTTCACAGATCAGCTGCTCCTCCTGACACACCTGCTTACATGATTTACCTGCCGGAGCCAATTTGACCTGCATGGCGCTGAGAGGAGGCCACATCACCTGACCGTGACAGAAATCCTGCGCACACACACACACACACAGGTTCAACAAGGGCATATCTTTAAGGTTCTCAGGTACTTCAGTCTGACATCATGTCTTGTGTGAACACGTGAAGTGGAGCGCATCACACACACACAAACACACACAGGTACCTGGTTCTCGATGAAAGCGTGGACGCGCTGTAACATCCCCTCACAGGTGAACTCGTACGGCAGATACGGCTCGATCTGAAACAAATGACAAGAAAACTGCACTTACGAGATGCATGTTCTTCAGATATGACAAAACATACTAAATGATACTAAACCATAAACAGGTAAGTTTATTATGTTTAGTAGGAGTATGTTTATGGTTTGGGTTAGACTGTGTGCTGTATAGATTGACAAAACTCCTTTTAAGGAAGTCCTTGGTGAGAAAATGTCTTGTATTATTTATTTATTTATTTATTTTATTGTAAAAATACAAAACAGAGCTTGTTAGTTGAAATCTCAAGTGACAGTAAGGTTAAAAAGGTAAATTATTATATATATGTATATATATATATATATAGATATAGATATATAGATATAACATGATTTTTTTTATTCCTAGTGTAAAACTAAATATTATTTGATTGATACATTTTATTTCTCTGATTATAATAATGTATTACTTTTATTATTATAGAAAATATCATATAAAACTAATAAGAATTATCTTTTACTTCTGAAGATACAAATATTATTATTATTATTGTTGTTAAATAAAATATTACATAGAATAAAACAGAACTCACTTTCACTTCCGAACAAACACAAACATGTCATGTGTGATATTTAATAATAATATTTTTTTGCCCGATTCTATATTAAATCATCATCATGATCTTTATTATTGTTATAATAATCATAATTTTTAATTAATCATTTATTGTTGCAATTGTAGAACAAAACAACAATACGCTGATTTTATGCTTATGTTACTTATTTATAATAAAGCAGTTTTATTTAATATAATATTTTACTTTATAATATTATATTAGACTAAAATATAATGTATTATGTAAATAATTACATATATTACAATATTATGTTCATCAAAAGTAACAAAGAATTCATTCAGAGTCGTTTCTGCGGAAGGTTAGATGTAGTTCATGTACCTTCTGACTGAGGATGGCTTTAATGGCGTTCTCCACCTCGGCGGGATCCTCGATGTTGACGGTCCAGACGTGTGGCCGTCCGATGTAAACCTCAGCGTAAGGGTGCTGGGAGGTCAGCTGGGGTCAGAGGTCAAACAAACATCAGAGATGAGTGAGCACAAAAACTCTCCATAAAATAATAATAATAATAACAAACAAACACAGCAGTACCTCTCTGAGGGTGGGTTTGCCTTTGAAGAAATCTGTGTTTTTGCTGCTTTTAGGCGGGTTGAACCGCGGGTTGAGGAAAGCGCAGCCATTGGCTATGGCCTCCAGAGGGGCGGGGCCCTCGTATGGGAAGGACAGTCCCACGAAAAGCTAGAGAACAAAAAGAGTATAACAACACATGAGCATATTACAGCAAATATTAAGCAAATGAAAACAATACAATTCTTTTAATATACAATTTATTATTTATAACGTAACCATTTAAAAAGATTCAATAGTCTGTAAATAAAAAGTTTAAATAACTGATTTGAAATAATATAAAAATGTATAATAATGTATTATTAATAAAACAAATGCTACTGAAATTATTTATTAGGATTTTAAAATTATTTTTACATAAAGTTATTTATTTATAATAAATAACTTAAACTTACATAAACACTTCTATTAATACAAGACGGTATTAAAATATTGATATTGTATTCATATTCTGTAAAAAGTATAATTATAATTACAAGTAAAATACGCCCAAGTCTGCATTGAATATTTATTTTAAAATATTATTATTATCACCATACAAATTGTTATTCATTAAATAAAATACCAATATTTAGATATAATCATTTTAATATTTTTATTGCATTTACGTAATAAAATATCATTTTTATATATATATATATATATAAATGTTTTATATATTTATTTGCAAAAATAGATAATTCAGTTTATTCAAAATTGT
>JAUYWG010000060.1:3493938-3512984 GCA_034779775.1 Enteromius afrohamiltoni | reverse complement strand
ATACATGTATAGAGTGAGTGAGAGTATTTATTATATAATCTATCTATCTATCTATATTATTTATAAAATATATAATATTCAATATTTTATAATATATATCTACACTATAATATAGAAATACAGAAAATCAACAAAAATTACTTTACTATTTAAAACAAATTGTTTAATTATTTTTATAATAACATTATGACAAATTATATCTTTTAAAATTATACATATATATATACACACACACACACACACACACACGTATATATATATACATATACATACACACATATACATATACATATATATATATATATATATATATATATACACATATATATATATACACATATAGATATGATATTAAATAATGTTATTACTTGTTAAAATGCATATATATTAAGAATTACAAATTATATATATATTTTTTTAAATATCAAATATAAATAACTACTGTGCATAACAAGTAAAGAAAGCTTCAGTGGTTGAACTTCTATGGTTTTCCAGCAGGAGGCAGCAGAGAGGTACTGAACACAAGCAGGCTTATAGAGAAAACGATTAAGACGTCTTTAAGAAGCAGGTGAGTTCAGAGAACATTTGCCTGGCTGATTGGCTTCCGAGTGACTTTGTTTATTTGTAAATGAGTCAGACGACACGCTCTGTACATAAATGAAGAGGCTTCGCTCTCTCTCCAGACGTTTGCACGAAGGGAAGTTTAACACTTCCTCTCGTGGTTAAGTTTCATGGCAGGTGCGAGCCACAAAGCCATGAAGATCATTGTGCGAGTACAGCTTCACACGTTTAAGTTTCAAGCACGCACAAACGCTACAAACTCAAAACTGCTCAAGTCTGGCAGAAATGTTGAGCAAAAGCTCATGGTGTTTGTGGAGCAGACCTTGGTCTCTCGCAGCAGGAACTGCAGGTCTCGTCCGCTCAGGATCCCGTGGTTCTTCACGTAGGCTGGCAGGTGGACCGTACTCGTGCCGTGGACCGTGCCGTGCACCTCCATGTACGAGTGAATGATGTCCAGGTATTTCTTCTTATCCTGAAACACGGATAAAGACACGCACATGTGAGAAAGCAGCAATGAATGCTGATCAAATGAAACTGAAGCAGTTATTTTGTAGCGCTTGGAAACCGTTATCGGATTCTGCTGATGTAAGCAAGACCATGTGGGCGGGGCTTAATCTGTTTGAACTCAGAATTTAAATCATTTTACAGTACAATACATTTTACTATTACTTTAAATAAAAACTGATTATAATATTTATTAATTTGATTTGTATTATAATTTTTTTAAATATATGATAACATTTTTATATCAATACTTTAAAACAATAATATTAATAATAATATGGTAGTAATAATAAAATATTAAGTGTAATATTAATTTATAATATAACAAAATAATGTTTTTCTTTTTCCACTGATGAAAGCAAAATCATGATGGTGGGGACAATTTTTTTTTTTTTTACTAATAAGAATATATTCAAAATAAGGTTTGTAAAATGAATACTCATAAAAATAATTTACTATTACTATAAATAAATCAAATTCTAATATTTATCTGTATTATATCATTAGAATTGTACATTTTATTAATTTTTATTATAATTTATAATATTATTATAAAAAATAATGAAAAAAATAAAAATATTATAAGACACATATATATATATATATATATATATATATATATATATATATAAAACAAGAAGTATAATATTATTTTTATATACATTTTTTAATCATGATCCATTTGTTTTAGTATGCATAATTATCTTTTTTCTAATTGTCTTAGATTTAAAACAATCTTAATAGATTACCGATACAAAATGATCATGTATAAAACAAATAACAAATATTATAAATAATATTCAAATTATGTATTTGTTATATTTATACAATTACAAAATATTTATCATTATTAAATATTACATAAAATAATTTTAGTAGAACATTATCCAATAAAAAATGATAAACACGAATATTAACAATAAAGATATAAAATATTATATGGATATTAGACTATACTTTTACACATACTGCAAATGTTCATGTAATGTGAGAGGAGCAAAAAGAGGAACAGAAAGAAGACGAGGAAGAGAAGGAAGTAGGAAAAGAAGAAAAAGATCAAATGTAGTTGTAGTATTACTGTTCATATTAACAAAACAACTATTTTTTTCATTAATGTAAATAAGAACAACTCTTAATCATACTACAGCATCATATTTGAACTCATGAACTGCAGACATCTGCCTGGGTATTTTGTCTCAAGTTGAAGTGTTCAGATAATCTGAATCATATTGAGACGTTCTGCTAACAGATTTGTGTGACTGGAGCCAAAAGACCACAGGAAGCTTAAAACACAAACAAAAAGTGGATTTTTGAGCTCTCAGTGTGAACTTGTTTTAAAGACAGGAACAGTCTGGGGCAAAAGCACCAGATCAAGCTTTTTCTTTACAAACACTTTATGCCCACTTCCTGTCAGAGGATGCAAAAAGAAATAAAACTGTGTGTGTGTGTGTGTGTGTCTCAAGAACAAGGTAAGCGTGAAAGCTCCGTCATAACAAAACATGAATAAACCATGCGTACCAATAAACCGTTATCCGTTAAAATAAATAAATAAAACATTAACAACGTAACAAACTATGAGCATTTTTCTAATATATTTAAATAAAGCACACGTTTTATATTGATTTTATAAAAAATTCAACAAAAATGAAATATACTTGATTATGTGTGTGTGTATAATTTTAATATTACAAACGGATATGTAAAATATATAAACACAGCAAGTTATGTATGTTTCTAATTCAATTTAATAAAAACAAAATGATATGTTCCAAACTGACTATACATCATTTAATAACCAACCATTGAAAATATTTTAATTTGATGTTTGTGTGCGTTTAGACTGTGATCACTGATTACACACACAAACACAAATAACACTGAATACTGTTATAGAATAATTGAAAAAATAAATGATTGCGCAGTATATAATAAAAAAATTAAAGGTATCATTTACAATAAATAAAGAAAATAATTACAATCAAATTAAAAAGATTACTTTTAATTATGGGAAATTTCTGAATCAACAAACTACTAATACTAGTTCATTACAAATGTAATATTTTTAAATAAATCATATGACAAATGATCACGGTCTCAATTTTGACCTTTTTTTATTATAATACTTAGTTGTGAAACTAGAATCTTACGTAAGAATGTGAATCCAGACTGAGTTATCTCAGAACACACACACACTATCAAACAGAATATCAATGATCTCCTTGTTTAATCTCAATTAGTTCCTTGTTTTATCGACTAACACGCACACACACATGCAGTGATAAGATTATGGGAGATATGAACAGGAAATGCCAACCCAGCATAATTCAGGCCTTAATATACATGTTTATGTGTGTTTAAGGAAGTCAAACCAGTTACTTAAAAGCATCTGTGTTTGAGACAGAAAATAAATGTGATGCGATGAAGGTATTTGTGTGCATTCATGCAGCCAAGACTTTATTTGCATTTCAAAAGCCTATACACATATCCTCTGATCTCTAGACGACACACACACACACACTGATTCAGGGTCTATGTTCAAGTTTGTTTCTATGGAAACCAGTTCTTGAGAGGCTGTGCAATAGCAGGAGTCTCTTTATCGCTGGGTGAAGGACGGCATCAGTAAAATGGCATGAGGTTAAATGAGAATGCGCCGTCGCCGTAATCGCATCCATCTTTCACAACCTCTTTCCGACCCTGAGAATTAAACTGGACTTTTCTTGGCTACTGTACCTTTAAGAGATGGAAATGAGCTCATTGCAATTAGCTAACCTCAGCGTGCTGGTAAACTTTGCGCGTTTTGCGTCTTCTTATCCTACGGCGTGCGTCACAAATGCACAAACGTTCCTTGAGGTTAATTGCAAATGCAGTGTCCCTGTGAATCAATCCATCTTTCGCAACCCTTGGGCTGAACCTTAGAATTAAGTTTTTGTTACTGTATGTTTAGATTATGCAAATTAGCACTATTGCGATTAGCTAACCTCCGAGTGCTATCAAACTTCACATGCAAACTTTAGTTTCAAGTCCAACAGAGCAAGAAAAATATTCTGTTTTTAATAAAATACATGCCTAACTAGGAATTTTCTATAATATGTTATTAACAGTTGTGCGTCACAAATGTGCAAAGTTTGCCGGAGCTTAACTGTGATGTTTGTCATAAATGCATCAATATTTAGTATTAACCTTTTCTGATCCTTAGAACTAAACTGGCTGTTTTTGTTACTGTACCTTTAAGAAACAGAAATGTGCCAAGCTGTCATCTAAAAAAATCCAATTATCCTTAACATAACTCTTTTCATCCTCTATTTTGTGCAAAACATTTTCGCAAATGAGCAACAAAAAATTATATCTATGATTTCTCTCTTTTCTTACCGCAATCTATGCGCAAATGTAATATCGCAACCCCTTGCTGAACCTTAAAAATAAATGGCCTGTTTTTGTTAATGTACCTTTAAGATATGCAAATGAGCTCCTTTGTGATTAGCCAACCTCTGTGTGCTGTCAAACTTCAAATAAAATTTTTGGAATCCAAGACAGCTAGAAATATCCCATTATTCTTAACACGACTCTGGTCATGCTGAGGAAAAAAAGTAGGGCTGCACAATAATCGTCGCGTAAAGCCGGTTCTGTAATCAGTGGTAAATTCCATTACGTTCACTGACGAGCTGCATAAATCTGTGAAAGATTTCCTGATGTTATATGCGAATAACTTGCTGATGTAAACGAATCTGTATTTTTGCAAAACCGTGTGGGATAAGAGGTTCTGGACGGTGAGCGCGTACAGTTTTTCATCTGCGTATCTCATCACGCGGGACGATCCGGCTCCAGATGGGCAGCGAAACGTTCTCTGCAGGAACATCTAAACAGAGGAACCGGCCATGGCCTTGTAGTGGGGAAAGATGAAGTCATCGCAGCCGAAATGAAAACACTTTTGTTGGCACTCGAACTCGGAAAACGTGGCGAAACAATCTAGCATATAAACACAACACGGCTTCACGTGTAAACAGCCAAAGAAACATTGGAAGGGAACTCACTTTCCAGAAGTTGTCCACCTTGCCGTAAACCAGCGACTGGTTTTGTCGCTTGATGTCGTCGATGTGCTTGACGTCGCTGGCGTTCAGGTGCTGCTCCACCACGAAGCCCAGGAAGCTGTTGTCTGGAGTGTGAGCTGTGGGGGAAACACAACAGCTGATCAGACGAGCCAATCAACACAAACATGAGAAGTTAAAGTGGGTTATAATAATAAAGCATGGATTTTACCAACATGAGAAGCGATTTAAAGAGTAATATGTGAAAGAAAAAAACATCTCAGAATTCTCACATAGTGCAATATCAATATCAAATCAATATTTTATATGCATTTATTTATTGATTTATTTACTTTGAATAAGCAGGATGATGTACTGTATAACTAGGGTTAATAACCATAAAAAAACAAATAATTTAAAAATACCATACATCAAGGTAAAAGTACATTTTTATTAAAAAGTCAAGTATTTTTAATAAATGTCAGGCTGGGGACAAGTGTCACATTTTAAAAGTTGCACATATATATTTGATCTGTACATTGGTTTTTACTCTTTTTTACTGTTTGAGTAATTTCGTTTTTAACTTTTACTTAAAAGATTGAATAAAAATGTCTACATTTATGCATGTAAAGAGTGTGCCGTCACAATTATCACGATTAATCGCATTAAAAATAAAAGTTTTGTTTACATAATATATGTGTGTGTACTGAGTGTATTTATAATATATGTATATATAAAAACACACATACAGCATATATTTAAAAAAAATATTTACATGTATTTACTTTTATATATTTATAATCAAATTCTATCATATATGAATATATTTAATATACAAACGTAAAATAATTTTCTTAAATATATACATGCATTTGCGTGTTTTATGAATACATAATATACACAGCAAACACACACACATATATATATATATATATGTGTATATTTTAAATGTGATTAATTGCGATTAATCGTTTGACGACACTAAAAAAAACTTACAAAAAAACATGTCAGAGCAATTTTTTTTTATATTGTACATTTATTTTATATTACAGCATTTAACCAAAAAAGGTTCTTCTTTAAAAAGTTACATAAAAATATATCTATACACATTTTTACATTTTTAGGACGTATAACATGTATAGGACTTATTTTCATTGATAAAATATATTAATTTACAAACTTTGTTGGACAAATTTTTTTATAAATACAAAAATATTATATACCAATTAGGGCTGTCAAAAATAACGCGTTATTTAACTTTTGGTATGCATTTCAGGAAAAAAAAAATGGTTAGGATCCAGGTGTAGTTGCAAATAGTGATTAATCATGATTAATCCACTGAAAATCCTGATTAATTTGAATAAAAATTTTAATAAATTGACAGCCCTAATACTAACACATTTTGACAAATGACCTCACATCATGTCACAACATCCTCCTTTTTTGTAGATTTAAACATTTAAGGCATGTATAAAGAAATTTCTACAAAATAACATTATTTAGCAAACGAATACACACACCAAAACAAATAATACAACAATAGAAGATTTTCAGAAGGTTAGATGATCAAAACGGACTTCTTAAATTCTAAATATAATAATTTCTTAAAAGACAGGAAAATCTGATCTAGCACAGCACATCAGGACCGGAGCGCCAGAAGGAAGATGTTCAGATTGATTGTGTACAAGAAAGATCTGTGTGGGTGTCCACGTTGCCAAGCGAGGAGCTGTTACCATGACAACGGTAGTCCAAGAGGTCGCCAGGGTAACTAGGCTTGGCAGAGATACACCTGAATGCCATCTGTCCGCAATATTCAATCTGGAGGTTAAGATTTCTTATTTATACACATGCATCTCAAATGCATGCATATATGTGTGTGTGTGTGGTCTGTGGTTATTGTCTGAGGGAGCAGCTGGAGCTGTTGTCACGGTTACCCGTCAATTTCAATGAGAGTGCAGGATGAAATTCAGGACCCAGGTGGCCCATAATGCAATTTGCGCAATTTTGCAGAAACCATAAATGGGGTTTAAATGGAATACAGACCTCTTGCTCTCCTTCTCCTAATACTGTAAATAGCGCAAACATGCTTCTATGAGGACACACACATAAACACACACTCATGTTGGTTTTTGTGATTTATGGGGTAATGGTTTTTATACTGTACAGACTGTATGTGGCATTGCCCTACACTGACCCTAAACCTACCCCTTACAGGAAACTGTGCAGTTTTACATTTTCAAAAAACACAATTTCGTATGTTATTTAAACCTTTTGAATTACAGGGCCACTGAAAATGTCCTCATAAATCACCTTCATATTGTAATACCTATGTCATTATACATGTTTGTGTCCTCATAAACCCACACACACACCATGTGAACGAAAACCTGGCATTCTTTTTGGAATTCCAATTTTCATGTCATAAAGTTGTAGACTATTTTTGAACGTGTTTTCTGAGATCTTTGCACCTAAAAAGAGGAAGAGGTCTGTGATTAAGTTGTGAAAGACGCGTCTATACCACACAAACGCAGCCGTCGCTCTTCAGAAGCGTTTCGCAACATTGCGCAGCAATGACACGCAGTAATGCGGAGGAGAAATGTTACAAAGTTCGCAGGTGCCGTCACCGAGATGTTATCAGTAATTAGCAGAAATGTGGGAGTTTGTGTCTGAGACCGAGTTCTTATTAAATACAGAAGCGGAAATAGAGGAGTGGGAAATAATGAAACCTCAGCGTATTACACACACACACACACACACACTGGACTTCTCTCAATACTGCAGCGGCTTTCATCTTTGATAGACATCTTATCCTTAAGTTTCACACACACTAATGTGCTTTGTTTAAGAGCGGATTAGTTTCTGAAGGACAAAGATTTATTCTTACATGAAAACTGAATGAACTCAACAAAGTGTGCTGGATTTGGAATTAACAACAGATTAAAAATCGACAGTTTTTAAAGAGACCCTCCCCTATTTAAAAAAAAAAAATGTTATCAATTAATAATAATAATACACCAATTATTTTTATTAATAAATTTTTTATTCATTTCCCTTTTTTTTTTTTACTTTTTACTTTATTTGTACATACGTTTTATAATAATCATTAAATGTGAATTATAAAAGTGCAATAATAATAATAATAATATGGGAATTAAAACACACACACTTATGATATTTTGTCTATATTATTATTTACATATATGTAATATTAATACAAATAAAAAATTATTATACTATAATTAGACTGTTATTTATATTATTTGGCATAAACATTTTTTTCACTTATGTATTTTTTAAATCCATAAAAAATATATGCGAGTAATTTTGAAGACTATTTGTTTCAAAAGAAAATATATTTTGTCCATATGAAGACAATGTAATCAACACATAATTTAATAACAATAATTATATATACATATGAATAAATACACACACACACCTCTCTCTTTCTCCATATATATATATATATATGTGTGTGTGTATATACATACATCTAAAATAAGAATTCTGCTAATATAAAACATTAAATTACTACATCTATCTACTACATTGTAATTTATATAATTTCGCAAATATTACAATGTATTTTTATCCATATCCACGTATAACTTATTTCGCCATTTGGCAAACTCTGTCCTAGCAATTAATAATTCAACAGCATAACCAGATGCCTGTGAAAAACCAGCCTGCGCCAGAAGCTCTTAATTACAGGAGCACTAAAGGAGAAGTATTTTATGAAACATGACACAGGCTGACCCTTCCACTGACTCCACCTTTCATACCATCCACCATCATATCAATGCATAAACACATTAATATTTATAGATATGTTGCACACACTCCTCTCAGCATCCTCAGGGTGTTTTACTCTCCTTTATGAAAGCAATCCGAAAACCTAGATGAAAGAACAAGCAACTTTGCTCCGTCCGTGCATGGTGTATGCAAGGAAGTGCCATGCAAATGACAGGAAGTTGGTTAGTTTGCATGACTCTGAACCCTGTTTCAGAGTGTGAGTGTGAAATCGTCAGCCATGCCGTGTGTTTACAAGCGAGTGAGTGCATGCGTGACTTTTCAGTCGCGGTTTTGCCCGAGAAAACTTTCCACCAAACTCGAAACGGCTGCAAAGACGTCATCTTCGCCTAGCAGACAGAAATCAAATGGAAACCGATGGTGTACTGAAAGCAAGCGACTTCCTGTCTCGGCCATTCGCGCATCTGATACATGTGGGAAGCGTCGCGAACAATAGCGACTACGGAACGTTTAGCCGTAAAGAAACAGGGGCACGTCATTCGGGCCTGTCATACATACAATATATGAGAGCGGTGCGATGGTTATCAGATACCACAGTGCATTGTTGGACGGCGGGATAAAGGGCTTTGATTGGCAGTGTTAAGAACAGAGGGCATACACACACACGTGGGCTTGCCTCTGATGCAACTGCTCGTAACATCTGAAGAGAAGGCCTGTGTGTTGGTGAGTGTGTTAATGGACGGACAGGAAAGTGTGTGTTGGTCTGCTGTCAGAGCTCATGTTCTCACAGACACCCGCGACACACGGAGAGGTCAGTTACACACTCCTGCTCTGAATCAATCTCCAGGAGACCAGATACACAACACCACAAACACACACAGAGAACTGAGCACACACACACGTGCATGAACGTACACATACAGCTACTGAACCGCACACACATACAGAACGGAGTACACACACAGCCACAGAACCGCACACACACATAGACAGAACTGAGCACACACATGCATGCACAGACACACACGCACAGAACCGCACACACACAAAACTGAGCACACACGTGCGTGCACAGACATTATTATCTTTATTATAACATGACTTTTGGTCTTTTTTTTAAATTAAAACAATTAATAAAATGTAAATAAAAGTACTATAAATAAATATAACACTATATTTGTCTCATCTTTTCTTTTTTGTATAATTTTTTTGTTTATTTTGAGGCAAAATAAGATGTGGTTATTTGTGATAGTGGTTAGTTTATCGTCGCTGCTCTTCAGAAAATGTTCAGATGTGTGTGTGTTCGAGCCACACTTCAGAGAAAGTGATTTCAGAGCTCAAACAGGCTCAATCAGAAATAAGAGCAGTTCTGCTTGGAAAGCCGCATGTTTTATGAGAATGTCAAAGTCTGTTGGTAAACAAAAGAGCTATTCAGAGCCCGAGCCGATCGGAGACGCCACCCAAACCCCCAGAACCTCGACGCGGCCCAGATAAAGTTTCCATGTCCAAAGGGTAGAACGGCAAAGGTTAAACACACACATACAAAAAGCCTCTGTCATGTAGACTTACGAAACATGGTGTTGAACTGCTGGGGGTTCAGGTTCCACTTGCCCCACGGAGTTTTGTGCCCTTTCGACTGGGCGTAGTGGGCGTGGTTAAACTCCGGCTCCGTCCCGAACGAGTCCAGGACCCTCAGCATGCACCTGAAAGAACAGCAACACACAAACCATCTACAGAGCGCTGATGACTGAAAAAAAAAGAAGCTTATAATAATAATAATAATAATAATAAATCTAAAATCAAAACATGAATATATAAAATATTTGAACGTCTATGCATTTATAAAATACACCTATTATATAAACTATTTTTAAGATGTTTATTTTAAAGAAGAATGACAAAAAACACATTCAAATATAAGATTAATAGAAATAATAACAGTAAGAATTATAATCTGCATTTTGGATTTCTTTTTTTGATTTTAGAACAAGCACATTTTTATTGAAAAACTTTTGGTTTTAAAACCTTTTTCTTATTTTATTATATGACTTAAGATTTAATTTTGATTCTTTACAATGATGCCTGTTTAAATAAAAAAATATAATTTAAGTACTGTAATACAATATCTTTCTTGTGGTTTATGGTGAAACAACCACTAATACAAGCAAAAAAGATATATTACTACAACTACTTCTTTAACTACTAATAATAACTTTATTGTGTGTCTTTATTGTGTGACAAGCACATTTTTTTGTGAAATCAAATTACAGTTACTTAAAGTCAAAATTAAACAATAATACGAACAATAGTAATAACAATATTATTATTATTGCAATAATAATATTTATTATTATTAAAATACTTAAAGTAAAATATTTAATATTACTAATACTAATAATATTGCTATAAATAATAATTATCATCATCACATAAATAAAAATAAATTACAACAGCATTGTTATTGATAATAATAAAAATGATTATTATTATTAATCTGATTATTTATTATCATCAAATTACTTAAATATTAAAATAATAATATTACTACTATTGTTTTGAACAACAACCACAACAACAATAATACTACTACTACTACTAATAATAATAAGAAGAAGAATTATTGTTGTTGTTTTTATCATCATCATCATCAGGATTTTGGCGAAACTTGGTGAAAACTTTACTTTAGATGGAAAAAATTTGGTTTATTTAAAAAAAAAAAAAAATCCTGAAATTAAGCAATTTTTTGAAGAATTGGACTTTATAAACAGATGTTATAAATGTGACTACAGTGAAGTCATTTCTAACACTAGAGGAAGTTATCCATTAGCAAACGATTGTGTTTGGTATCAGGTAACGGATCACATCAGGTCAGACGACCCTGATTACTCGATAAGCTCAATCCAAGCTGGAATAACAGCTCGGATTCACAGCGGCGCGGTGTGGATGAGATCGACCCCGAGGAGAGTCTGTCTCGGTGTCTGAAGACGGAGATAAAATCAGGAGATCAGGTTCAGACCCATTTCAAACGGCGTACGCGGTCAATAATTGCCAAGCGCCGCGTTCCTTAACCAGATGAAAATACTTCATACTAAAGCACAAAAGAACTCACTGATAATGGACCCAGGACGGGCCCAGAGTCTTCTTGAACTGAGCCAGACCCACAATGTCTATGTAGATCAGCTCCACAATTTTATCACCCTTCGTAGGGCAGCTGGACTTGTTGCCCATGACCTTCTTCATGATCCTGGAGACACAGAATTCAATTAAATGACACTATATGGACCTGTATGAAGGATTGAGGACAGAGTTGGAGACTCACTCCTTGAGCTCGGCGAGGGACGCTGAGATGCGGATGTCGTGTCCGAGCAGATAGAGCGTGGTGATCAGGTCACTCCACTGAACCAGCTCGCCCAGAGGACCGCCGCTGAACGCGTTCTCTGCTATCTTAAAACCAGACTCCTTCGTCAGCAGACCCAGGTGCACCAAGATCTGAGAGAAAAACAACCCCCAAAAAACCATACATAACATTTTACACATTTTGTGTCAAATTGTTTATTATTTAATATTTAATAATATTTAAACAATATTTGATAATTGTATTTATTTTTTAATGTATTAATAATTAACATTTTAATAAATGTGAATTAAAACATAGTACTTTAAATAATTAATAGTAATTAATATTAATAATATTATTTTGTATTTAAAATGTGAATAAAACTAATACTTAAATCTGTATAAAAAATTATGTCATCAATAAGTAACAATTTAAATAAATTATTAAATAATAAAATATTTAAATATACATAATACATAAATCTAATAAAAATAATATTATATAAAATATGTAAAAACAGTCGCTGTAATTTTACTAATAACTAAACAATATGCTTCTTAATCACTAAATCGCTAATATTTTTATGTAAGAACATACATATATATTTTAATGTCTTGACAATACATACTTAAATTTTTATTTTCATTAATATAAAAAAAGAAACACTGATAAATTAATTAGATTAATTAGAACAATAACAATGCAAAAAGAGATCCCATAGAATTTTTATTTTATTTTCTATAACATTAAAGTCACACTAAATTTTAAGTATTAAACTGATATTCCTGATTAAAACTCATCAAAAAATTGGATTTAATCAAATTGAATGACTATTATTTGCCTAAAATAATTTCCAACATGTTTTTGGTGGTCTTTAATATTTTAACACTGCCTATTGTGAAGAAGTAAATGGGAAGAGAAGGTTGCATTATTCAAGATAAAAAAACGTGGGTTGCAGTCTCTTAAATTCTCTGTCATGTCAGAATCTGTACGGCGCAGTCATACATATTTTACTCACCGCATTTGTTTTAGTATTAATATCTCAAGGGACTCGCACGCAGTCACATTTGTGTGGGAGATAAGTATCATCAAAGGATTATGGGTAACCGTGACACGTTTTAAGCTCTAAACAAGCGAGGTTATTTTAGGCATGACATCAGGCGATCTCTAGAGAGACTCGTCGTGAGGTTTTGGCTCCCGCTGCGGCGCCTGACTGCAGGTGAAAGAGAAAGTCAAAGATGCTCCTGGGAAAGTGAGTCAATCTGCATTCTCGTTAATTATTTATTCGGAAAAGGGCGGGGACGCCAGCTGCACTGTTCAGGGATGCAAACTCTCCACGGGTGAAAAAGTGACAAAGACAGAGGAAAAATTTAGCTCGCACATTTTTACTCTTGCAAATGTCACTTCCGAAACAGTGGACGTTCGGTTCCATTAGACGAAAAAAAGGTAACAATACAAAACTTTTCTTCAAATTTTGGAGAAACAAGCAATGGGCTCCAATTATAGCACAACTTAAGGTCATTGCACAGTCTGAAATTCTCGCTGAAAATCTTCGCACGCTAAAAAACAAATAAGGCCCTTACGTTGTGCCAATCATGTTTACACACTGACTACGAAATAATTGTCCAAAATAAAATCGGATCAGGTTCGATTTTCTGCGTTTTTGCATCTGTAACAAGCATTTTGATAGGAAACGGATGACAAATACGAAAAAAACATACAAAAATTTCAGACTTGTGTAAAAACTCTTGATATTATCAATGACTAACGACACAATCAGTATCTCTACTTTTTGTCGTGCGATATTTTGATCCGAAACGATCCGATCCAATACTAAAAAAACCCCAATACCGATTGGTTGATACAAGAAAAAAAAAAAGTAGGTTTGTGGGTAATTCAAGTTATTCTAAGAAAATTTCTAAGATATTCTAAGATAATTTTAGAAAATGTAAACATATAGTGAAATAACATTAGTAGAGTTGATACCGCGAGATTTCTTGCGACTCACCTTTTTGCGCTTGCGGTTGTGGAGGTTTTGTTTGTTGGCGAGGGAGCGGATGGCGCTGACCCACGGCTCCTCCATGCGTTTGATCCGCAGCATCATCCAGCGAAACTCCTCGCGCCGCGACATCACGCGATACAGCTCGTCGAAACTCGTGCGGATCTCGGTCTGCTCAAAAATAAACCAAGCAGTCGTGTAGAAGGTGACAGTTTGTGTAAAGATACGTCATATTCTGGAGAGAAATGTTTTGGTACGTTACTATGAAAAATAACATAATCGTCAGGGGTTACTAAAACTTTATCGAAAACTATGATGAAAAATTTTTTTTTCCCATTAATAATTTGATTAAATTAATTGACTAAAATGCATATGTTTCGTTGATTTAAACTTGACCAAACAAAAGCAGGACGAGGTTTACTAAAACGTTAACTAAAAATGATAACCGGTACGACTAAGACTAAATTAAAAATAGCTGCCAAAATGAATACCACTGTACGATTAATGAATATTAAAGTTTCTGCTGAAATGTCAAGTTTTCATTGATTGAAACTAGATTTAAAATACTCGACTAAAACACTTGGCAAAAACTAGACTAAAAGGTTAAGATTTTAAGGCCCGGTTTCACAAACAGGGCTTAGCTTAAGCCAGGATTAGGCATTAGTTTAATTAAGATATTAAAGCAACTTCTACAAAAATGCCTTATAAGACAATATTGTATGTAATAGATATGTCTGAGCAAGATATTTTCATTTTGAGACAGCTCAAACATGCAATTTAGTCTGGGACTAGCTTAAACCTTGTCTGTGAAACTGGGGGTAAGTCGACTAAAACTTGACTAAAATAGGATATGGTTGACTAAATATGATAAAAACTAATAAGAACATTTAACAGGAATAAGATTAGAATTGAAAATAGCTGACAACATTAACACTTGTTAATTACTACACCTTCAACAGTGTAATAAGATTACTGTACTAATCACTCTCTCTAAAAAGTACTCCAAACTTCTTACAATCTAAATTGAAGTAAGTTTATATTTAGACATAAAAAATTCTAATTTAGTTTAATTTCTATCCTTGTATGGTTTAACTTACACAATCTCGAGGCGTGGAACAATGCTGTAGAGTTGAAAACATCCACTATTGCTTTATGCAGAATTTTCCTATAGTTGATATGGTAATTAGAATGAACTGTATTTAACTGACGAAAAAAAACTGTTACAATTAAATTACATTACTGTAATTAAATGCTTTGTAATGCATTGCACCCAATCCTGCTACTATGTGACATCATTTATTAATATGTGTTATGTATTTGTATTAATTTGTTTAGTTATTGATTAATTTCTTATAGACGCATTAATGGAAATTTTGTCATATTTATTCATTTATGATGTGTACGTTTTATTTCAGTTTGTTTAAATAAGTATTTAATGTTAACACTACTTTTATGAATGTAGTTATGGGAGGTTTTCCCCTCATACTCCGATGACTATTTTATCTACAAACTATAGTAATTTATTCTTAATGATGTCTAATGCAACATCTACCCCTTCAACTCTTAAAAAAAAAGGATAAAGTACTTTTTAATGTGAATTTGATCACATTCTGAAAGCTATATCCTCTCCAGTGCATACTTACTTATATATATATATATATATATATATATATATATATATAATTCATCCATAATTTAAAAAATCTATTATACATTACTAACCTCAAAAGAAAACCTTTTTATTTTATTAACTCATGTATAAAAGGCAATTTATCATTTATTTTATAGATGCATTTATGGAAGCTTTTTTTTGTATTATTTATTCATTATTTTATTAACCACAAATAATTTTTATTTATTATATTTTACAGACATTTTACCGTATTTTTGAGGACAGTTTTGTCCCAAAACCATAGCTGACCTGTGTATTCCTGTCAGCTTCATCAGCATTATTCTTAATCCTCCACGGCAGGCGAGGGCACCAGTTTTCAACCTAACACACACAAAAAGAGTGAGTTAGCATGCGTCAGAGCTAATGATCAGACATAAACCGGCAGTGTGTGGAAACATATCTTGTAGACACACTACATCTCATCTCTCTGAGTAGCCTTGTGCATTTACATATAAGTCCTGATCAATATTTAAATGACACATCGAATAAGACGGAGATGTTGATATGGAAATTTATGCACATCGCAATGACGATGCTGTATCTGCAGCTCTGTCCAATAGATTTCAGATGTTAACACACGCACACACATACATAGTAAAATTAATGGATGTCTTATAATAAGCACGGATTCGAAAGTCCTTAAACACTCGAAATGAATTACAATCTGCATTTTTACGATTTTGTCTCATTTCACACATCGCATCTTTTGCAGAAACCACACACTCAGCTAATACCTTTAAGGCCATTTTAACAAGACTTACTGAACATGAAACCACATAATTTAAAATATCTTAAAGGAACAGTGCACAAGAAAATTAAAATTTGCTGATAATTTGACTCGCTCTCAGGCCATCAGATTGGGAGAAATATAGCATCACTTGCTCAAAGGATCCATTGAAGTGAATGGGTGCCATCAGAATGAGAGTCCAAACATCTGATAAAAACAAGTATACAAGTATACAACAGTATACAAGTGATCCACACCTATCCAGTGCATCAGTTAATGTCTTGTGAAACAAAAAGCTGCGTGTTCATAAGAATCACTACATCAAACCACTGCTTTTGGCCAAAATACAAAGCCATCCAATAACACTCCCTCCACCTCATGTGTCATCACACAAAATATCCACTTAATTATTTGTTTTGGACTGACTTTTTCACTGGACAAAGCAAAGTTATGAATACAGTAGAGCACTCATATTTTTGAAGCTGAAAATAATTTGATGGATTTGTTTCTTAAAAACAAAGCTTTTTGTTTCTCAAGGCATTAACTGAAGGGGAGTATTGCAATATTTTTAATCAGCTGTTAGGACTCTCATTCCGACGGCACCCATTCACTTCAATGGATCCATTGGCGAGCAAGTCAAGTAATGCTGTATTTTTCTGAATCAGATGAAAAAAGAAACTTGGATGACCTGAAGGGAGGGACATTTTCAATAGCACATGGATATGGAAATGATCTAGCATCATGGTTTTATGTCAGAGAAAGTTTGTGCCTTAGATACGTAACCATGAGACCAATGTTTCTGTCACATCTTACCTCACTCAAATAAATGAAGAAGGAACAGGTGGATCCGTCCACCCCGTAGTTTCCGTAGCAGGGATCCGAACGCCACATGTCCTTCATCCACTGTAGAGGAGGAAAAACAACACGCTGGTTTAGATACAGAAATAACGGTACAAACAAACCTCTGGGGTTTTGGAAAACTACGAAAGTAAACAAAATCCACAGTTGATCTGATAAGCAGCTGAACAGGAAGCTTCTTACAAAGAGTGCAGTTTTATTTCCTTTTCTCTAGATTATTCTGAAAGTTTTTAGATTTTTAGATCAGCTTGACCTTCAGGAAAACTGGTTTCCTCTTCCTGTATTAAATTTCTTCTCTCTCTAGGACAGAGAGGGACGTATTGATTGCAGCGTATGGTTCAGATCACACTTATCGATCGGATTTATGAGAAAGATGCTGTTTTAATGAGTCAGTACTTGACGAGAAAAAGCTTGAAGTCGTGAGAAAATGATAGATTTTTACATGATCTGAGTAACAAGTATAAAACATGCTTTGTTTAATTTGCATATGTCTGAATGTTTACATTTGTTTGGTGCATAAAAACCAAAACTGATCAAATTAACTATAGAATTTACCAAATGTTCTACTAAACGATTTGCAAGGTAACAGGCAATTTATAAATTTATGATCTAAAGGTAAGTAATGACTTTATTAAAAATGCATTTATATTTATTTATTATTATTATTTTATTATCACAAAATAATAACAATAATATGAAAAAAGCAATTTGACAGTTTTGGTATTTTTGCTCATTAAAATCTAAAAAATAAATCTCAAAATTGTACTAAATGATTTGCAAGGTAATAGGTAATTGATTAATTTTTTATCTAAAAAATATATTTTTAATGTAAAAGTTTTAAGAAAAAAACTGTACATTGTGTGTGTATTTTTGGTAATGTATTATTATTATTTTTTTACTTGTGTGAAACGTTTTTTACTTTTGGTATACAAATAGCCAAGCTAATCAAGATTTTGACCAAACAAGAATTTAACAAATGGTTTTACTAAACGATTTGCAAACATAGATTGACATGTCAACCTTCAAATAAATCCTTTAAAAGCACATCATCTTTAAAAAATATCCTCTTTTGTTCGAATTTTTACGTTTGCGCTTTGGTTTAATGGATAAACAAAACCATTTTGAGACGTTCTAACCCTTCAAGCCAAAGTCTAACAAATCAGTCAGGCTGTTCTCACCATTACTGCTGTCACATTCTGCTTTTAATTCTGCGTGATTTTAAGAGGATTTCCATATCGCAGGAATTTCCGTGAGCTCTAAACGAAAGGACCTGTGATTATTGAGATTGGGCCAAGCTCGGGTCTGATCTGACTGAAAAGGCCGACCAGCTTCGTGTGCTCTGCTTGATGTTAAATCCTTCGCAAGTTGTCCTGTCTGGCTGCTACATCAGCGTGATGCAAAAACCCAGAGGGACTCGTTCTGAGGATCAGGTGAGCTCATTACGAAGAGTGGCGCTCCAGAAAGGAAAAAGCATTATCACATGCTAAAACTGCATTCGGAATTCTTTAAAGGATTTGAAAAATCTGAAACTTCAGGGAGATTAAGCCACATGATGTAACACTTTAGTGACTGCTGTGACCTGTGAATGCTGAACACCTCACACTAAGAGATGG
>JAUYWG010000060.1:3457981-3484222 GCA_034779775.1 Enteromius afrohamiltoni | reverse complement strand
ATATATTTGCATAATATGTCTGTGTTCTGTGTATATTTATTATGTGTATATAAAAACACACAATATGTTGGAAATATTCACATTTAATTGCATTTTTTATATTTATATTCATATAATTTATATTATAAATAAATATATTTAATATATAAACATTAAATATTTTTCTGAAATATATACATGCAAGTGTGTGAATTTATATATACATAATTATATACATAGCACACTTGCATAATATTATCGAAACAGAATTTTGGATGCGTTTAATTGAAAATTAATTGTTTACCTGCTCATATGTGTGTATGTGTATGTGTATATATATATATATATATATATATATATACATATATATATGAGAAAATATTCTAATCTAAAAACTTCTTAAAGCAAGAGTTATTTTTAGAACGTCAACTCTGTTACCACAATATCAAAAGAAAAAACAGAATTTATTACTGACCTCACACTGGGTTATTTAACGGTCTTTTAAACATGCTTCCATTAGTGTAATGTGTTCTTAGCATGTATGCCAGCAAGTGCAGTTTTTGGAAAAAATAAAATAAAACTTTCAATTCTGTTACACTATTACCGGCACTGTTACTCCACCTTGGCAACAGAGTTTGACGGTAACAGACTTCGGACACCAAATGTACAAACACACACACACACACACACACACACACACATTCAACTATGACTACTTCAAAAATAACTTTTCAAATTGTCCCAAAAATTTAAATGAAAATATATTTATTACATTACATTTTTATAATTTGGTATTGTGAAGCACAGAAATAACCAAAAAGTGAGCTCAGCAATGCTATGCTGTGATCCGGAACGCAACACATTCCAAAAATACATGAGCTGAAACGGTTCTGGACAGAGAAATGGGCCAAAATAACTCCATGTCGCCGCTGTAGGTCTGAGGCATCTAGAGAAAGCGTTTGGTTGAAGGTATCGGCGATTCAGAGGGTCTTACTTTTGACACCTATATTCACTCATTACTAAAAAACACATAGGGCTCCTAATTAAGTTCCACTGTGTGCTGACCATCTTTCTCTGAAACAGATCATCGTCCCACAAGAGAATCGCTCAACACAATGAGCCTTTCATTACCCAGCACTGATAACTATCACATTTCTGACTACACAAGAGCCGAAGAGGCCAACAATGTGACTGACAGACAAGCAGTTACACACTAATAGAGACAAAAAAAAAGACTTGTGCTCTGTCATCAGCAACAAATTGCTTCATGAAACAGCACAATAGAATCAAACCCAATGGATGAAACTCAAAACCAGTTAGTTCACCTGATTACGCTCCTTTCGCATCAGTTACAACCTGATGAAAGTTACCACATTTCAAACTCGCCCCATCTCTCTGCACGCGCACCCGTCCTCTGGGACCACACACACAAGTCGACAACAACAGACTGTCAAAGTGGATCCAAAACAAGGAACCAAAAAACTAACTGTGAGCTTGTGCTTCTGATATTTGGAGAGAAAGCGCTAAAAATGAGACAAAAAAATTGTTCATTAATTGTTCATTCTTTTTTCGGTTTTTGGAGGTTAAGCTATGCTTAAACCGAAACAGGAACTGTGGATCGTGACCGGTCTTCTTGATTGATGAGACGAATGATTGCATTCTGCTAGTTGCGGTTAGTAGTTCTGGTTCAGCCTGTTCCCTAAAGAGAGAAGCCACATCCTCTCTTAATGTAAAAAACGCAACTGCAGGGACACTCCACACCCAACCATGACTCTCCAAAGCTGCAAAACAGGTGACAAACATGCAGATCTGGGAAATAAGGATCAAATGTGAGAGCTTGTGTTCGTTAGCAATGATGTGAAGCTTATGCAAAGGACCATCCAGGAATATTTTTAGCAGACCAAAGAATCGGGAAAGGTTTTGCAATAATATCACATCACCCTTACGCAGATAAATTCCAGATGATAAGGAAATGGGAAAACAAGACGCTAAATATTTAAAATAATCTGTTTTATGAATGGATGGATGATTTATCTGTACTATAGCGGTTAAATCTGAGATGTACTTTATTGTATCAGTTGATGTTGGTTGAGTTGATTTGCAATTTTTTTTTGCTTAAAGTCATTTTCAGTATCGCCCTAAAAAACATGTACAAAACCCGCAAACTAGAAGTTAATTTTTACGCCAAAATCATACGTTTACATTACTAAAAAAGCAGCAGGGTACTGTTCACAACCATTTACACAATTTGAAGAATCGTTCATTAAAAATGAATCGTAACTTTAAATTTCATTCTTTTATCTTTTATGATTTAAACTATTTTCAGAATATATGGCAAAACTTGTATAAAACGAGCAAACCTGATCGTTTTTATGGAAAAATGGTAAGTTTGACCACTAAGAAACGTAGCATGACATTGCTCACAAAGCCACACACATTTAGTAATCATTCACATATATACAAGTAATGGGATAATTTAATATATACATCTACAGTACTGTATAGAAATCCATCGTTTTACAAATTTTTATTATTATATTAATCACGTTTATAAAACAAACTGTGAAGGGTGAATTAAATTTACCTATTTTTCAGCTGAAAAAAACTATAACAGCCAACCAAAATGGAGCATTTGCAGCGACAGATGTCATAAACTGCGTTTATACTAGTTGGTGTGGATACTAACACAGTTAACATTCTTGACGTGAACAAGCCTTAACTGTAACTTTAACCCAACAAGTCTTTTAGCTAGCAGGGATGAACACCGTCTTTGTGCTATTGTTCGTGGCCTGCGAGTGTTTAGCTTATTAATTACATGTTGGCCTTGCGTCCACCAGCGGCATCTATGAGCACAATGAAGCAAGCCATTCTGTTGCTAACAGTGGGTATCTCTGTCTGTGTCTCTGCTCTCTCTCTCTCCGAGGATTCTAGGCTCTAGTCAAGAGGCAGAAGTGTAGAGCGTGCCAGCGGCGTCATTTCAGCACCGTCCAGAGAGACGGTAACAGACACCGCTGGCGCAAACAAACACGCACACACATAGACACACAAGCCACGGGCCGCACGAACACCTGGGCTCTCTTCACTGCTGGCACGCAGAGCCGATAACCTCTGAGAAAGAGAGAGAGCGCTGAGGTGAAATGTGGCATGTTTGGATAGATAACATCGACGGGCGGCGGTTCAGCGCTTTTAATCAGGTGGAGCCGCAGACGCAGACGCGAGATAACGTCAATCCACGTCTGATGGTATCCTAAGAGTGAAGACAATAGGAATCGTTTACCAAAGAATCAAACATTAGCGTGTTACACATGTTAGTTGTGTCATATTTTAGCTAGCACTAGCGTCACTAAACTATTTTTTTTTAATCTTCTGGATATTGGACGGAAACTTAAAGACATTTGAGGGGTTTTTTTCTTCTGTTGTTTTGTGTTTATCTCTCACAACGACGCTTATTAAAGGGGTAGTTAATCCAAAAATGTAAATTCAGTTAGGGCTGAATCTTCGATTAATTCATTCATTCCGTCAGTAAAGCTGGTTCTTTGATTAGCGATAAATCTCAATCAGCTGCATGCGCGGCAGTTGATACACCGAGCCGTAGATCACTGGCGAGCTAATTAAAACTTGCGTTTTAAATTTGCGAATTTATCAATGTGAATAGCTAATTGAACTCGGACAAAATCCTATACTTAGCCGAAGGGCCTTCAAATAGCTAGGTGATACTTTTACATTAAAAATAAGAGCGTTTTGTATCACTCTTTGAACTAGCTACGACATTCAGTTTATTGTGACTAGCATCAATACAATAAGTATTTCATCAATACTCGCGGATCTTCTAAAAAACCTTGTTAGGCCAAAACGAATCGTTTGTTGGTTGTCAACTGAGAGAAACACAAACCGCAACAAAGAGTCTGCTGGGAAAAAAAACACATTTGAGGTTAACAGCAGGTGACCTACGAACAAAAAGCCCTTCCATTTCTTCGAAACATTTGTTTTTTCAAACATTAAACGCACTCATTGAGAGGAACTCTGTAAGAACCAGCAGAAGGAGAATGTTCTCTGATGTGGGCGCACGAGTTCACACGCACACTCGCCAGTTTACAGTTCCAACGTCAAGACCACAATAAGTCTTTGTGAGGCCCTCTCAGACGTTATTACTTGGATTTGTCATCATGTTGATGGACTATAAAGCGTCGTTTAATAGCTCTGAGAAGCAGGATCTTTCTTTCTTTTCTTTGCTAACTGCCAAGCCCACTCAGTCACTCGTCAGGGAATAATAGTGCTTTGGAGAGCATGGGACTGTGTGTAAAGATCGGAGCTGCTGTCCTCCTAAACTATGACTTACATTTGAAAATGTTACGTCTACAGCATGTTGACTGTGTTGTGTAGTCGTAAAGGAAACGCAAACAGTGACTTAAAACGACATTTTAACATTTTGTTAACACACTGCAAAACCCACTGCTATAAAAATAGCATCTTCTCGCTCCTAAAGGTTTGAATGTGTTAAGTGGTTGCTAACGCTTCTAGATTACTTCGGCGCGTTGTTTTGCTAGCATGTTCTTGATGCTTTTAGCACAATTGTAGGCAGTTACTAAAGGTGTTTCAGGTGGTTTTAATGTGTTAAGCAGCTGCTAGCATGTTCTAGATTGTTCAAACACGGTTTTATTTGCATCTGGTGGCATGTTCTTGGTTTTAACGCAATGTTAAGTGGTTGCTAAAAATATTGCGGGTGGATTTAAAATGTTTGTTAAGCTGCCGCTATCATCTTCTGGCTAATTTTAGCATGTTGATTTGCAGGTGCTAGCAAGATCTTCTTGATGCTCTTAGCACAATTGTAGGCAGTTGCTAAAGGTTTTCCAGGTGGTTTTAAGGTGTTGAGTGGTTGCAAGCATGTTCTAGATTACTTAAGCGTGTTGTTTTGCATCTGCTAGCATGTTCTTGGTTTTCTGGGTGGTTTTAATATGTTTGTTTAGCATACATGTGTACATTTAGCGTGTTGATTTGCAGCTGCTAATGTTCTTGATGTTGTTATGTGATTGGTAAAGGTTTTTTGGGTGGTTTTAATATATTTTTAAGCAGCTGTTGGTGCCTTCAGGCTTATTTAACATGTTGCTTAGCGGGTGCTAGCATGTTCTTGATGGTTTTAGCACAATGTTAAGCAGTTGCTAACGTTTTTTTTTCATCATGTTCTGTTTTTAGTCAATTGGTAGTATAGTGATGCTCGACGCATCAAGCACCGCTTACAACGGTGAAAAAAAGAGCTCAATTATTTACGCTGTGCACAATCTTCGCAAACCAAATTAGCATTGACAGAACGGAGCGTGTTACACAATCTAATGCCATAATAACACACCATATCCATCACATGCTGTAATTTTAGCCTGCCTTTGCAACTTAATGCATCTTCTAAAGTAATGTAGCTAGGTTTGAGATGTAAACAAAAGGTCGTCATCATCATAGCGGGTCTGTCAAAAAAGCAGTCGGAGAGAGACAGGGTTAGCGAAACCCAGCTGCTGTCAAGCCCCACATGACTCAACGGGGGTTTGGCCTATATTAAGCACACTGAGTCAGAGACGATGATCACATCAGCACACACATCAAGTCCAGTGACAGAGGAATCACACACATACAGCCTTCACAGAAAACCACTGAGGATGAACCATAGTATTGCAATACTATGATTACCATAGTGTATGAATGATGTGGTACCATTGTAAAAATATGGTATCACCATGAATTACTGTGCTAAATAAGTTATTGTATTACAACTTTACATGCTATTACTATAATAAATGACAAAAACTATGTTGTTAAAATTGTACATGTACAAGAAAATATAGGATTACTTTGGTAAATATCCAAACCATGGTTAACTACATGTATGAGAAGCGTGGTATTACTGTGATAAACGTCCACCATTCTAAAAACCATGGTATTACTTTAGGAACATTTCCAAAATTCACTGTACTAAAATATCATCTGGCAGATGTCCTAAAAATGTGTATTATAAAGATATAGCAGTAACCACGGTTCAAATACAGTACTAATACAATATAGTGCAATTTACCATCCATGACAATGACCAATCTGCTAAAACAGTTTAACTATATCACCATACATTAAAAAAACAATGGTGTTACTGTGGTACATGTACAAAAACACAGCATTACCACTGTACATAAACCATTATTTTACTCTTGTAAATTTTCTAAGCAATTGCATTACAGTTGTTTATGCGCAAGCAAATATGGTATTGTAAATATTTCTATTACAGAGATGGAAATAAGATGGTAATAAGCTATCATAGTACTTTATCCCATGTTACGTAATAGAGAAGCTCACAATTATACCATGCCAATATCCACCATAACATTACATTAAATTCATGTCTCTCAGATGGCACTGTGCCTACAGAACACACGCGCAGAGTTTAGCATCAAACTTCACTGCTGCCAAGTCTGACTTTGCTTTAGTGACAAGCTACATTAACTCTCTAAAACAACACTACATTATAAAAATCAATAAACATAACTGTCACAAAAACCCGCCTCAGCCGAGAAATTCACGTCAAAGAAAAGCAGTTTACAATTCAACAAAAACCAAACAGTTTTTGACAATAAATATCCCGCTTGACTACAAAGCTAGCACTCATAACATAGCCAAGACCTTTTTTCTAACAAATACTGGGTGAAACTACAAACAGTTCATTTTCTCCCACGGTCGTTAATCATCTTGGAGCTGAAGGAAAATCAATGGGATCCAATAAAGAAGGCAGGAACTGTGAAAGAAAACCCATGTATGTGTGTGTGTGATGCATACGAGAGTGTGCGCCGTGATGTGTAAAGAGTGCTGTGTTTACTCAGAGGTCTGCGGAGGGCCGTGGACTTTGGAAATGGGGGGGGGGGGGGGCGGTCAAGGAGAAACTAAAAGATTACCAGAAAATACTTCAACTTAAGAAAGAGCATCTGTACCTGCCACGTTGACTTTCTCTGGGTTGATGGGATTCGGTCCTGGGGTCCCGGTTCCATTGGTCAGGTTGGTGCTGGTGCCATTGTACATGATATTGTCCACTTTAGACTCCAGCTTTGATAATCTCTGCATTATATTATCTAGAAGTACAGCTAGAGTCTTCTTGAGATCTGCGCAAAGAATATGATTTACATATGATTAGCTAGACGATGACAATAAAGCAGAGAAATGTATACATTTAGTTTTTTGGCCCCGTTTACACTACTGCGTATTTGTTTTAAAACAGCGTTTTATTTTAATAAAAATGATCCTCGTGCCATTTCCAGAATAATGGAAATGTAACCATAGCAAAAGTTAAGCAGTTTAAAACGAAAACGCAATAGTTTAAACGGGACCTTAGTATTTATATAACATAAATATATATTAATTATTAAATAACACAATAATTACTACTTTCAAAAACAGAAAAAAGAACAACAACGTGATATAAATATAGAGGTTTATATAAAATAATGTTATGTATAATATACAAAAAACAAATATATATTAATACACACAAGCTTATTTAATAGTATATTAAATATTACAATTATATTGTATATTACAATTATAAAATTGTAAAATGTAAAACTGCATAAACATATTTTAGCTTTGTGTATTATATATACACTAATTTATCAAATATATATTTCACCCCAGAAATGATTTTACAAATATAAATACACTACTTGTATGAAAAAATAACATTATACTAAAATAAAAATGTAACTGCAAGTTCACACAAACATAAAACAATGTTATAGTAATTATATATATAATGTTATTATTATTATATAAAAATGTTTATTTTTATAATGTTTTTAATTTGATTCACACAAGATTATTTCTACACACAAAATAATTAAACAATATATATATATATATATATATAATCTAAAATATATATATATATATATCAATTTACACAAATAATTGTATACATTTGCGTATTTTGATGTTTATTTTCAAAATGTGTTGAATCTGAAATCTTATATAAAAATATAAGACATGTGAAAAAATATGTATAACTGTAATATATATAAATGTGTGACTATTCTATTTATTTATTTATAATTAAAAGTAATTAAAAACACTTATAAAGTAAATAAAATCAAGGTATAATTAACCAAACGAGGTAAACAACACCTTTAGCATTTTAAAGAAGCTTTAATGTGACTCCATCTAAATCCATCAGCCTGCATAAGCTTAATTACCCAACAACCAAGAGTTTCATCTTAAAAATACACTATAAAAGAGAACTATTCTCTAACACAGAGAGTGAAAGAGAAGAAGAGTGCATTTTGGATTGATCCAAACGTAATTATGAACCAGAATCTAGAGATTAATTTACTACAGATTCCTGGTTTAAAAAAAATCCAAATGAGCAAACTAATTAGAATAATGATATAATAAGTCAATAAAAATACAGAACACCTAGATTTCTTTGACATTCAGTTCACTTAGGCTACTTGAACCAAGAACAAACATGTTGTTAAACTTGTTTTCAGTTTCCAAAACGCCTTTAAGAACTTGTTCCTGTTTCTTACTCACATTTCATAAAAAACGAAAGACATAATAGAAAAGCACTTCTCATGATGCATGACTAGTGAAGACAATTTCACCATCCAATCAAATCCCCAAATGATCCCATCCCATTCCTTCTTGCTAAATATTTTCATGCAGAAATGCGTCACATTATGGAAGTTAAACTCGTTGCAAATGTCTCAAACTCATTTTATCGCTTTCTCTCTGGCTCTAAAAAATTGTCCAAATCCAGCAGGATTTTCTCTGACAGATGCAGACAAGAGAGTATAATCCATATTTCTATGTCACTGAGTGCCGTAGCTCCTAATGATGAGCACGTCATGATCACTAAATCCCTCAGGGAGCAGTAAAGCCTTCAGGACGGGCCGCATTCATGTGATTTTTAAAGGTCATGTGATTTTAATTTTTTAATCTTATTTGTCAGTCCCATAAGCTCTACGAGAACTGTATAAAACAAGTTTTGCAGAATCCTTATTATCTTTAGTATGACTATAGATATAGTATGAGATCATGACACGGAAAACGTGATTTTCTCACCGTTTCGAAGCATAACGGTCTAAAACGCAATAACCGATAAAACCGATAATCGGATTGACCCTTTTTTTTTTTTTTATTTACCCAATTTTCACCTTTATGAACAAGCATTCAACAACCATATACACAGTTAGGCTGAAGTGACTATACTTTATAAATTGTTTACAAAAAAATTAATAAAGGCCTTTAAAACGCAAATACAAAGATTTTCCATAAGTAACTAAAGGTTGCAAAAATGAAATGGAAATATTAAAATATTTTGGGGTCTTTCCAAGATTTTTTAGAATCTTCTAGGGATTTTTTTGGAAAGTTTCAAGAAATGTACCCCATTGCAATAACGGTGATCATAAAAATAACTAATATTTTAAGTACTATTATTAATGAAATATTAATTATGTTTTGTTTTGATCTAAACTAAACAAAACAAAAAGCAGAAACAATATTTAAAAAGCAGTTCTTCATAGCAGTTATCGGTAGACTTAAATTTAAACCAAGTTCTTCTTAAAATATTAATAAATAAAACGGCAACCTTCTGAGCATAAAGAATAATACAATACAAATATTGGCAACAGGTAAAAAACATATATAATCACTTTACAGTGAAGAATGATACTATAAACAAAATAAATATCTATAAAAACAAATGCTACAAGAGCATAGAAAATGAATAAAGGAATGAATCTAAACTCTCCAGATCATTTTCAGCATTTAAAAGCATATACCACCCTAAAAACACAACCTAAAACCACCTTCATTATCCTTTTAAAGGTTAAGATGGCATCCGACTATGTTGACACCTCTTCTAATGTAAAGGTAAGACGACCTTTAAATGAGTCTGACCCACAACTGAAAGACTACAAAGCCACTGGGCTGTATTCTCGATTTTACCACTTACATTACGGCGATGAGTCATACCTGACCTTACACCCTCTGCCTGTCTCTTCCTCCAGCTCATTTTCACTCTCACTGGATAATGCAAATTGATCTTTGGCTTCGGCCTGGTTTAATCATTTCTGGGTGTCTGTAACCGTCTCCTCACCTGTCTGTCTGTCAGTCTGTCTCAAACGGGATACATTAAAGGGATGCATTTCCTGGAGATGTAGCGAGACGCGATATAGACAGGACACAATAAACCAAACACCATTAGATTAGAGTGAGATACGGATCCACGTTATAAACAAAAACCGCAGTTATGCGTTACAGGAAGAGCAGAAAGTGATCAGAACACAATAGTTTGACATACCGCAAAGTACAGACGCAAAGTAATGTATGACGCATGTAAAGCATGTTTTAAATCATACTAGATTCCATTACAGATGGCACGCTCATTAAATATAACAGATCAAACCAGAACAGGTCAGGGTGAGACGGGAACCTGCTGAATTATTTTTTTTCAGCTGATCAATGCTAAAAATATTGACAGCCAATCGTAATCAATCCTGCTGTCGCAAGCTTGAGAATTTAAAGCGGCAGATGAACGTAGACAGACTGGTGTGGCCTCTAAGGTACCGTTTACACTAGTGCGTTTTAGTTTTAAAAGAGCGTATTAGGATGAAGACGATCGTCGTTTACACTGACGCTTTGGAAACTATCTCTGTTTACACTACACAATCTAAAACTAATGTCACATGACCACACATGCACCTACAACCATAGATATGTACATGTAGATCTTATAAAAGCACTCAATGGTCGCAGCATTCTTACGTAGAGTTTGAATTTCCAGTTAGTAAAAAAAAAAAAATTTGCTGGTATTTCGTTTGGGCCGATGCTAAATATGATTGAGTGAGTAGTGCTTAGTACGTCATAAACGAAAGCAAAAGTTGTTAAGGAAAATGCACTAGTGTAAACGGAATGTTGGATTGGATTTTTTTTTAATCCATGACGAAAAAACCGTAGTTATGGTCACTTAAACAAATAGTCTATTTGAATTCTACACTACTGTGTAAATCTACTAAATAAAGTTTATTTATTTTTTGATGTACGTGGATTTAGACAGCACAACATGATACATTATATACATATAATTATACAATTTCGAACAGTGTTATCAAATTACGGTTTTAAAAACTAACCTCATAGAAAAAACATCAAAATATGCAATAACAAATATAATGTTTTTTTATTATGTTATTTTTTTTTTTAGAAATAAAAGACCAATTTTAGAAGCTTTTTTCTATACTATGGACAGCACATTTGAATCTACAATATTTGCCAAATAATGTTTAATAGTGTTAATAAATTACTACTGTTTACTATTATAAAGTATGACTTGTATATAACAGTAAATATTTATTTAAACATTTGAATCAATACATTTTTGTTTAGCTATTTTTACTTCACCCGTAAAAGCTGTTTAGCTGTGGAAACGATGGGCGTATTGGTTGCAAGAAGCCGTGTCTTTGCTTCTAGATCAATGGTCATCCGTGGGCCGTAATGAGGTCTCTTGCCCAACGTAGCGGCTCTATTAGCAGCATGAATAAGTTATCGACGGATGAGGGGGAAAGGCTAAAACAGACACCGCTGAAGGTTTCTTCTGTTTAAGAACGATGACGTTTTGTTCTTTTTTAAACATTGCCTGTTATGGTTGTGGCTGATCATAAATGCGCCTTCCTCATGGCGTCGCTTCTCAGCTGCAGCCTTAGGCCATCATGGGAGCTAAATATAGGTTAAAACATGCACTGCAAGAAAACAGTGCCAGGAAAGACAAAGCCAGAGGAGGTGAGATATAACAAAGTGTAGTACTGCAGCAGAGCGGCGATCGCGTTGATTTATGCGGGCTGATATGAAAAACGGACTTCAAACTGACTGCTGGATGCAAACTGTACAACTGGAGTGTCCTGCCGTTTTTTTGGATTCTTGCAGCTTTTCTTTACAGTACAGCTCTCGGTTTCTCACACCTTCTTCAAATGAATTCAAATTAAGGTTTTTCGAGGAGCTGCGGTTGAGCAGAATACATTTTAGTTTTGGTCGAGGAAGATGAACGATTGAAAAATTGTATGAAATATGAATGAGATTTCAAGTACAAAACTCTGTGATCAAAACTTACATGGAAACATCAAGAATGGAAGATTTTTAGTCATTTCGTAGATGTTGCGATTGTAGGAATCAATGCTGATTCAATGCTACTTAAGTTTGTTGTGTTTTAACGTATGTTTGTTTTGTTATATTTATAGCCATTTTCAGCCTTTATTGGGAGAGGACAGTAGACAGGAAAGCATAAGGTAGAGAGAGAGTGGGCCAGGATCGGCAAAAGACCTCGAGACGGGATTCGAACTCGGGACGCTATGAGCGCAGTTGGTTATTGAGACCAACATTTTTAGTGTAAGTTTGAATGAAAACAAGAAATCAAGAGCCACAAATCCAATTGTATGATGAGTTGTCAACTACGAAACTGTGTTATCAAAAAATTGATACCGAAATGTAAAGAACGGTAGATTTAAGTTGTTGTATTGTTGTAAGTTGAATATTGCGATTGCAGGAATCTACGCAGATTCAACACTTTTTACAGGCGATGAGAAATTAACTACAAAACTGTGGTTGAAATTTATATTGATACATGAAGGACTGTTTTTATTAATTTTGCAGATATTCCAGAGTTGTGCTTACAGGAATTAATGTGGATTGAACATTATATCCATGTTCGTTTTATTGCATCTGTAAACATAAATTTGAAACCGAAAATTAAAGCATAGCAACAACAAAAAAAATCACGTTATTAATCTTAGTCGTATGATGATGGCAGAAACAAAATAACATTAATTTAACAAAAAAAGATAAAGATTTACAATGGAAACATCAAGAATGGAATATCTTTGGTCATTTTATGCGCATTGCTATACTTGTAGGAATTTATAAGAATTCAACGTTTTTTTTCAAGTTTGCTTAAATTAAAATGTAAACCGTAAATTTCAGAGGAAAACAAAAGCCATATCAAAAGTCACAATTCCAGTCGAATGATGAAATGTTAGCGAAACCATGTGATAAAAAATTTTAACTTCAATGATTTTTAGCATTTTAACGTTCAGATCACCTATAAACCTTCCACCCTAACCATACCTCAAACTGCAAAAGCTAAAAGCGAATATTTCAACGACACACAAGCACTCACCATATGCCGTCATGGTGCCTACGTAAGGTCCGTCCATCACGCTTTGGTTCTCCTCGGCGAGGGCTTTGATATATCGCTTGCTGAGGTCCAATATTTGCATACGTAGTTGCGCGCTGCTTTCGTGCGTCGCCCTCTGCTGGATGGTGAAATGAAGCAGCATCATTCCCCAAATGAAGCCGAAACTAACCAGGAAGAATCCCAGCTTCTGGGAGGACAACTTCCACAAGTAAACGGAACCCATGGCGAGGAAGTTCGTTTGTTTGATTGTGTGCAGTGTGTGCGATTCAAGATGAGTTGAGCCTCATGATGTTTGGGGGGTGTGGTCTACTCTTTCCTTCCGTTACTGTAGTCCATTCCTTTAAGCGCAAGCTGTCAATCACACAAAGACACGCCCCACCGGATGTGCCATCACAATGAAGACACTGGAAAGAAATGGAAAAGTCAAACAATTAAACAACCATAAAAGAAGCTATTTTTAGATGACATTTTTGCTGTAAAGATTTTTAATTTGCAAATGATACATCTAGGAGCCATATCTATAAAATATATGAAGGACTTGGAGTAGTCAGATGACCCAAGACCAAGTCGATACTAAAAAAATGAAAGCATCACGGTAACCGGTTTTTTTTATTAAGTAAAGGTTAACCCCGTTCTTGACACGCCTGGCCCCATGATTTCCACGATGCAGAAAACGTGGACAGAATCAGACATATATTTCTAGTAGGCTATTATTTAGAATAATGTACCTGATAGGCTACTACCACCACTACCGTTTTAAAAAATGGCAAAACTTTTTTTTTTTAAGAAATAAATCACAGAATATTTTATCTTAATTTTAACCCCATCATTTACCAACAACTAAAAAGTGTTTGAATTTC
The DNA here is from genome assembly GCA_034779775.1 of Enteromius afrohamiltoni. Lineage (NCBI taxonomy): Eukaryota > Metazoa > Chordata > Actinopteri > Cypriniformes > Cyprinidae > Enteromius > Enteromius afrohamiltoni. The sequence continues at coordinate 3,470,173 of JAUYWG010000060.1, read as the reverse complement.
CATTATTAAAAGACAAATTAAATTTGGGAGAATTGTATTAATACTTTTATTAGGCTACTTGTGGAAAAACCTGAAACACAATAATAGTAGTAAAGAACGCATTGATTTTTATGCATTTATATACAACTTTTTTAATTAAAATTGTGGGGGAGGTTTTATTACCATGGTTTTGTGTTTTGCCTTGGTACCAAAATTGCTACAGAGAACTGTGGATTCTCACTGGTATTGGTACCACATACAGAAATTTAGGGACCGTCACAACACTATTTGGGCGTGTATCCTGAAGACCCTAGTAGCAACCACACAAAAAACACTAGAAATTACCCAGAAATGAACCTAGCCACCCAAAGGATCCTACAAATGACCCTAGTAACCCAAAAGCAACCCAATAAATGCCCCAGAAGACCAAAGCAATCACACAAATGTCCTATCAACTACCGGGAGGACTCTAATAATCCCTCAGAATGTCCTAGTAATGACTCAAATAACCACAGAAATGCCCGAGATTACCCTGGCAACCAAAACGACAGAGATGACCCTAGGAAGTAGCAACCACCCAACTGACCCTAGCATTGAAAAAAAGCACCAAGATAACTGTACCAACCCATCAGACGAAGTGACCAGAAGTGGCTTGGCTGTAAAGCATGAAAAGGGAACTATTTTGTTCCACCTTTGCTGCCAGGAAATGTGACTGCAGCTGTAACATCATAACAGATGAACGCATAACCGGGGTCGCAATACAGTCTCTAGCGTTTCGCAATGTTAACAGTGTCAGACATAACAGACCGTGTTGTGGCATTTCAACGAGGGGATCAAGCCTAAGCAAAAGACAAAAACGTTAAAACAAACCTTGACTTAAAGGCTTCCAGAAAATGAAAGCCAAATAGTTATTTTACACGAAGACAAATAATATTGTTTGCATTTGAGCACAGATTTAAATACACCCAGGGGTTGCCCCATAGAAGTACAAAATACACAATAACTATTGATATTTCTGATCCGGTTGAACCATTAATTACCATATAATCCCAGAATAACCAGTATAACATTTCTGACCTAGCATATGTGACCTTTGATATTTGCTATATTGTTTAACAAATGCTGTTAAAGCAATAAACAACTGCAGACCATGGTGTGATGCAAGTCTTACAACCTTATAAAAAGACTGTAACAAATACTCTTCTGTAGCAGTACAAGGATAAAAGTTAGAACTTTGTGAAATCATAGCTTGAAGAATCATATATCATTTGTAAAATATTGCCTTGTAGCTAGCATGCCCATATTGTCTCCTTGGTTCACTTTTGGGGGGGTTTTCCACTGGGAACAGTACCTGGTAGAGCTGCACGATTCTTGATCATTTGAGAATTTTTTTCTCTCAAATACAGATCACGATTCTCCAATGATTATGCACAAAATTATATATGTGACAAAATATTAAATTGCTACAGTCTATTTAAAAGTGTTTCTTTAATTTGAATGAATTATTAAACATTTAATATGTGTGTGTGTGTGTGTGTGTAAAATATGATATATTTAATACACCAATTCTTAATATTTAAAGAAATGGTTAAACATTAAAAGAAAAAGTGGTTTGAACGAATGATTCAGTGACTCATAAATACTTCTGTTATTTCATTACTGGATGATTCAGCGTTTTTTAACGAATCTTTAGTTGAAACATCACCTAGCGCTCTCTCTCTCCGTCAACGGCAGCGCGAACGCAGATTTGAATTTGTTCCCGTAAGACTTTTTACAAATTTTAATAGACACAGGAATTGTTGACGGTTAGAAATAAGATGACGTGGGTGTCGAGCTCTTTTAACGATTAATCATGCAGCTCTAGTACATGGTACTTTTTTTCGTACCACCTCGGCCGAGGTTCCAAGCGTACCGCACCGTTACCAAAATGTGATGTGTACACTCTGCTAAACACTGATTGGCTGGAGAGAATCGTCACTACCTTCGTCACTGAACTTACTTATATATATATAATTTTTTACAATAATAAGGATCTATGAAAAGGGCACATCATGTTTTCCACATCATGAAAATCATAGGGTGTATGATATCACCATTTAAGTGTGATAAAATTTAAATAAATGTGACATTGTTGCAATTAACTTTTAGAATTTATTTGATCTGTAGTCACAAACTATAGACAAACAATATTTTCCTATAACAATCCAAATGAGTGTACACAGAAAAGTCATTGACATTATTTGACAGTTTACAGAAGCTGGATGCTATAAAACTCACTTACCCAGGCATTGTTCCTATTCAAGTGATTGCCCTCTAAAGCCACATCAACTGCCTTGCTTTACCAAACAAATGTGCTAGACACACACTTAACCTCCCACACACTTTCTCTTCTCCGTACTATTGTATAAAATTACAACCAATCTCGGCTGCAATTATTAAACACAAACAGAAAACCTAAAAGTGCACTCTAGTTGAAGCGCAAAAGCAGAGATCCAGCAGAACACTTTTACAAAAAATGCCACATAACCACATAGAAATTAGGTCAAGACCTGCTTTTTCCACTAGGCTAACAAACCAACAAAACCTGAAACTAGTATTTTAACACCCCCCCAGGGCACAACAAACAATAAGCAAATATAGTTCACTTGTATCGCAGCACAATCAACAATAACTGAAAAAATGACCAGTGGCCCAGAAATATGATACATTACATCATTCGCTGCTAAAATTATAAGAAAGTGACACCCTTCCATCTGTATTCTGTTGGTATAAAGAGTGGGTGTAACACTGCTTAGTTCATCTTCGAGAGCAATTCAAATGTTTTACTATCGTGGTTTTTCCTAAAAGGGATAAAAATACTTACTAGATATAAGTCAGATGTTTCACCCTCAGTGAATGGGTGCCGTCAGGATGAGTACAAACAGCTGATAAAAACATCCCAATAATCCAATCCGTCAATTCATCTTGAGAAGCGAAAAGTTGCATGTTTGTAAGAAACAAATTCATCAAAGCATTTTAACGTTAAACTCGTCTCTTCGGACCAAAAAAGTAAAAAAATCCTCTGATATATCTGATTAGTACTCTTTTTGCTTGTAAAAGGTACTTGATGTGTGCATATTTCTCTAATTCAGACATTTTTTCAGTGACGAAAACAATAATTATGGCCTCTGTAGGCAACCCTTTGAAGTTGAAAGAAATCTTTCTTTCTTAAAAACACACAGCTTTCCATTTCACAAGACTAAGTGTTGGACTGCAGCATCTAATAAATGTTTTTATTAGACTCTCATTCTGACGGCACCCATTCACTTCAATGGATCCGTAGGTGATCAAGCGATTTAACGCTACATTTCTCAAAATCTTGGATGGCCAGTGGCTTTATCCACATTTCATATGTCTGTTTATTCCAAATACTGCTGATAAAAATATCAACTAGGATATTTTGCAATCGTCAAAAAACTAAAAACACAGTAAACCGTTTCAAGTCTTGCTAAAAAGTACTAAAAGACATGTACAAAACTAGACTTAAAGTCAAATAAATCATTAATCGATGTTTATGCCATCATAAAGTAGAATAGCAATCGGATTCCACATTTGTCTAAGCACGCTTTCTAAGTATTTGTAATTATTATCATGCATCACTGAAACAGGCTTGTGAATGTTCTTCCTGGGAAGGGGAAGATCTCCTAAGAGTAGAAGATAATGTTGTAAGAACTTTAGACCTTTGCACGCACTACCTTGTGATAAGCAAACATCTTGTGCTATCTTACACCAAGCAGTAGCACATAACGCCACAGAGAACTTATCTATATATCTCTGAGTCAAGCACACGTGGACATATCTAAAAACTGGCTACCTTTTGTAATTACTGAAATGATATTGCAGGCTAACTTTTAGATTGTGGTTTTATTCCTCTCATCCAGGAATTATGACATTGTTAGAACTAGCACAAATTCACTTGACATTTCGTATCAAAACTAAAACTACAACTCCTGCGCTTCAGAGGAAGCCTGCAGGGCGCGAGGGCCTGAAATAGAGTGGAACAGCATTCACAGAGAAAGTGCCTTTTCCCTCGGAAACTTACGTAACCATAGGACAGCTATGGAAAATGCTGATGAATAATTTACAATAGGCTCCAGCGTTTTCACCAGGAGTTGTTCAAAGATGTTATTGTACTGACAACATTCGAAACGATTATTTCGATTCGATTACGATTATGACAAAGATTCAGGTTAGTCAATGGTTAACACCTCTACGAACTGATAGCAAACGTATTTTAATAGTTGCAAATAAGGCCTGATTAAATTTGCATATGATAGGTGCTACTACTTCAACTCGTGCGACTAAAACGCTGCCAATTTTTTCCAGTCTTCACGTTGATCACAGCGAAGCACTTAATTACTAATTCCGACAAATCGCAGCTATAAGAAAACCAAATTATTTCCAAGGAAAGATCGTCAACTCTAGTAAATAGTCTCAATATTATCTCCTAAAGTAGTTCTGCAGTTGTGTCAACGAAACTCAGCCTCTCAGTTTGTACTTAAAAATCACAAGTAACCGTGAATATCACATGACGCTTAAGGATGTCTTTAGAATAAAACAACATACCGTTTTATCCAGAAATGAACTGAAGTACCATTTCCAGCCGTAAAGATTAATTTGACTACTTCCAAACACTTTTTACGTTTACTGAATAAACGTTGCTTTGATATGCATTTCTGATAGCATCTGTGCAAGCAGCCAGTGTTTGAACAGCGCGGCGTCGCAAGACTAATAGCACTGTATTTGTACTTAGACATCCCAAGTAGGTAAATATAATGGAATTTACTGCTGTTAACATCATTGATACAGCATTGTAATATGACCACAGATCACAAATATGCGTGTAATTAAACATACACAAGAACGATGCTGACAAATATTCCACCGTCTCGCTTTTTCCAACTTGCAGTTTTTTCATAGTATTTACAGCTCTGCTCTTCCTGTCAGTTTGACTGCAGGCTTTTTTAGGCTAAATTTTTAGTAGATTGAAAAGAAACCAACACGAACAGGTTGATCTGGTCTCTCATTCCCGGGAAACGGTGTCTGTATTTTGCAAATGAAGTGTAAAAATGTCGCATTCCAAGACTTGTGAATACATTCTAAAACAGAGGAGGAAACTTTTCCAATTTAGAGTGTTTTCTGGTGAATAGAACCAAAAATACTGATGTTGTAGTTGAAGTTTACTAAGTGAATTCACACAGGTTACTAAACGGATGAAGTGGGATTTTAAGAATTGGCACGTTTCTGTAATACAGCCCCCAGGGCATGGTTAAGATTTTTGAAAAAAATATCAAATTTCAGAACACGGCCATTATGCAACCAGGATGCTTTTAAAGAAGCTTCAGCCAGAATATTGCAACTGATTTAACAGTCAAACGACACAAGAGCTGATCCCAGTGAGCGAGACCTTTACTCCAGGCCAAAAAGGGCCTTTTCATGAGCTACACACGCAGATGAAATTATCCCCGCTGAGGCCTGCTGTCAGAGCAAATCTCGTGAGGAAATTTTCTGACTGGGAAATGCATTCTGATGTGGTTGTTGTCAGAAACATCGGTTCGGAAGGCGTTGCACAATTAAAAATGACACCTTCAAGTTTTTTTAAGGTACTGGAGCTTTCATATAAAACCACCACAGCAATGCATTTTGAGAAATGTAGTCTCAAAATTATTTCCTAAATATTTACTCACCCTCAGACCATTGAAGATCAGAGCAAGTTTGGATTTATTACATCACTCACCAATGAATGCTTTACAGTGAATGGGTGCCGTCAGAATAAGAGCTGATAAAAACATCACAATAATCCACATCACCACAGCCCATCAATAAACATCTAGCAAAATAAAAAAGCTGCTGGTTTATAAGAAACAAACCCACCATTAAGGTGTTTTAACATCCCTTCTTTTCTCAAACAGAAAAGCATTTAGCCTAATATCGCTTCAGAATGCGAGTGAGCTTTTTTTTCCTTCAGCAATGTAGAAAAAACGAGTACAACAAGCTTATATCTGTTTCCTGCTCTTCAGATCATGCTCATTTTAGTCATTCTTGTTGCCTTTGTGCAGCAGATAAATAACAGAACGTTTGTTTTTATTAAATTAATTTTTGAGTCCCGTAAACAATTCTATTCTCCCGCAATCAGATCTTGTCCCGCGGGAGTGCAGCTCTCTATCGCGCACCAAGTGATGTGGTCTCGAAAGAGAACACAGCTTCTGCAGTTTGGCAGTATTTCGGGTTTAAACCGAACGAGAAGGGAGTTAAGCGTGTTCCTGGGTTAACACATTTTGTTGACCCTGGAACAACATTTTACTCCAAAATGTTAGTTTTGACCATATCTCCACACCTAAACCTACCCTTACCCATGCGTAATGCCTAAAAGCAGAGGAAATGATAGATGACTGACACTGATGTACAAGCACCAATCCCTGATTGTAAACCTAAACTTAAACAAAAACTATAAACTGGTTCTCCAAGTCCGATGGCTAATCACAATGTTGTTCCAGGGCCAACAAAGGTGTTGACCCAGGGACATGTGGAACTCAGCAAAATCAGGTTCTGCAAACACACACGATGCAATTTGCACGTCTCTGAGTGAAAACTGTTCTGGATGTTTATGTTAATTGAATTCTGTTTGACTGCATTTTTATATGAACTGCTATTTTTTGCAAACAAAAGTTAATATTATGTGCATGTCATTTTGTTATTGTTTCAGTATTCAGTTTCGGAACGCTGTCTGAGTCTTACGTCATATTTTTTTTATTATTAACGGTAATACCGTATACTGGGGTAAAATAGGGAGGCGGTGTGACGGTATCAAAATTTGGATACCGCCCAAGCCTAATTCGGAGGGAAATATAAGAGGCGTTTTTAAGACGGTGTCAATAAAGGTCAACTCAGCTTAATCTAGACATTAACACAAAAGCCAACTTAGAGTCTCATGTCAACATCTGTGGTGCAATCCTGCAAAACCTGTTACCGTTGAGAACCAGGTGAAGCTCACCAAGTGGATCATTCTGATTGGATGTCATCTACAGTGCCTAAAACACATCAAACTTCTGCTGAAACAGACTCTCTTCTATTAGGAAGAAAGTCGCTATTTAGATCGCCCACAAGTTCTTTTCACATCCGTTCCACAAATTGACTCGCATAAAGCTTCTCTTATACAGGTCTAGGGGTCTGAACACGAAGGACGCTGGGAGCAAACACGGTGGAAAAGCAGTCAGTGTAGTCCAAGCGACTTGCGAACGGCCAAGGTCAACGGATATTCATTGATACCACAGATTAGACTTTTGATTTACGGCGTACTATTTACAGACCATCACAAGTGAGATCAAGCGCAGCCCAAGAACAGGAAGTTATAAAGATACGTACGGCAATAAAACACATTTAAGATCATTTCTGAACCTGCTACAACATGGACGTTGTGCCAGCTATCTGTTTCTCCATCCTTTGAAGTCGTTTCCATTTGAACAACAGAGAGTATGGTGTTCTGAGGAAAGTAATGACTGGTAATTATGGGTAAGATTATAGATTTGAAAAATCCCTTAACCTTAAGCTCTACAATACAGTACAGTCCTTAAAACTGAAATCAAACGTCACTTGCATCAAAACGTCTGAAGTATGGACAAGTATGAGCTAACAACCAAAGTTGAAGGGGGTCTGATTTTTTTGTGGCGGGACGGAGGACCAAAATGCCTCAGTGTTAAAAACACTGTATGCATTATTTAATTATGCAGTGATCCGTGAAAACCAACGACAGTGATATATGATGCAGAAGAGCCAGTTATTCTTCATAACTGACAATATGACATCTTAAAAACCTTTTTAATACATCACACCCTGAACTGCGGTATAAAGGCTTTATCAATCGATACCTATGGGACTTAACCCAACAACCTTCTGTTCATCACCTGAGCTCTACTACACCAAACTACTCTAAAGTTAAACCATAAAAAAGAAAACTGCAACAAATTCCAATGCATGGTCAAAGGCCTAGGTATGCCATCCAAAGGTTGTAGGTTTGAACCCAAAGAGCTTGATCTGATCATCACTGTTCCCTTGAGAAAGACGCTTGACCTCTGGTACTTTGTAATACACTTTTTTTTTTTTTTTTAAAGAAGTCATATAGTGATATCTCAACATAATTCGAAGTAAGTAATTCTCATATTTCAATACCATGGCGTTTTACAGCAGTACATGTCAGATACCTGCTAATACAAGAGTACTTGGCTGTATATACCGTGGTATAGCCTAACATCAAAAGCTCTGAAATGCACCATGGTATCATGCACCATGTACATTTGTAGTACCATGGTATTCTTGAAAGTAGCCTACCTTGGAGTACAATGTCAGTACCATGGTACGTGGATTTCAGTACCATGGTATACATCAAAGTACGACCTTATTAGCATCACTTTAACACAGAAGACCCACAATACAGCTGCTATAAGGCTTATTTGTAAATATATAATCAAATCAAGGATTAAACACCTAACGCGTTTGTCAACGCTAGATTTTAGTGCGTAAATAACACAAATAAAGACGTATAACTCATATGCGCGTGTTCCGCAGTGGACTGCAACGCACCAACGCGCCCTGCTTTCAATTCGTACGCTTTTAGAAGGCAAACCGAACAAACACTAACCTGATTAAAGATTTAACGTGGCGATATGGATGTTAAAGGCTGTTGAAAAGCCGGTGGTTACGATGTGATCGGCGTCGGTGTGATTCCAGGCACCTGACAACGGTCGGTGTGTTTCGTTTCGCCGTCTGATCGCATTCAACACAAAGAGCGTCGAGACGCACAGGACACCTCAGGGAGCGTGGCGATTTTACTCACGCTATTGAAAAGCGTGAAATTCCCACGCTGCGCTCGCTGAAAGATCCCTAACGTTACGGAGCGTCTCGTGTCTGGTTGTTTATTAGTTGTGTTATTTTATAAATTGATACAAAAGACTCGAAACTAAATAAGCGTCACCAAACGGTAAAAGCTAAAAATGTAAAAGCCAAGTGATGAATATCGATTGTTTATTATTTTAGTCAGAAACCGTTACTGAGGTTACAGGCGCTGATTCGTGAATGAATGATTCATTTGAGTCGAATTTCCGCATGATTCACTAAATACAGAGACATCTAGGTAACGTTAGGACAGAACTCGACGTTTCAAGTTCAAGGGTCAACCGCCCACCTGATTATCTGTTAAGGATAAGGCCTGCTTTTATTGTGATTTTGTAGACTTGACATTTTCAGTCACCATAGGTCTACAGTTGTTCCTTGTTTGAATTAATATAGTGCGTGTAACGACGTGATGGCCAATAAACGTTAACAGAATGGTTTTAAGGTGAACTAACTGTATGCTTTTACAAGTACAAGTCTTGGTGTATTCTGCCATCTATTGGGCATTTAATTAACTCGCAGTTTAAAAGCTGTTTTGGTTAGTTAAATATAACGATTAAAGTAAATCCTATAAATCTAATAAAAATATTATCGCAGCAAAATTCGCTTTATAAAAGTATCTATAAGGGATTTGGTAACATTCATTATTTTACGTTACTGCTTGAACGTCATGTTTTGGTTGAAGGTAATGTGTAACTGGCCCACACGCTGACTGAATATTTATTATTCAGTATAAGTTAAACTATACTATACTATAGTATCTCTTTAAGACTGCATTTTGATCTCAAGATGAGGCTAGTTTCATGCTTTGTCAGAAGACCTTTAAGAAAAATTCAACTTAACAGAAAAAATATATTGATAGCCTGCTATGAAAAGTACTTCATGGTCCAGGAATTCAGTCTTTTGTTCACAAATACATAGAAGGTTGTTCCTCGACAAGGACAAAACCACAAAAAAATCATGCTCTCTCACTTTCTCTCAGCTTAAAGAAACACTACATACAAACGTATATATATATATATATATATATTAGTGTCTTCATCCTACTCTTAACAGATGACCATCTTGACAAGTTCTGCGAGAGCATAATTACACATTTCAGTTGAAATTACAGCTTCATTCCCAGACATCCTATAATTCTGTGTGCAATATGCTTAGAGGGCGCCTTAGAGCAGATCCTCGACATGAATCCATTACTTGAACAAGTTCACACAAGCCGGCATGTCGTTGAATTTTCGTGTATGTTACAATCAGATATGTAGAATGTGGAAATTGCCTTTGTACCCTTGTTCGCATATTCTAGATGAACATTCTTCTTCTGTTTGTTCGGTGCTCTCTGATCGGTCTGCATGTCTTCAAAGTGTGTCTGTGCATTTCAGATAAGCTCCCTGCATTGTTTACAGTGAGGCATGAACAAACTGGGCCGTGTTTGGTGGGTTTGTTGCTATGGAAATGGACAGCGAGCACTTGGGTGAGTCAAGTCAAGATTGGGCACACTCGCACCTTCTTCTCTCATGAAAACTCTCAGAAAATTTTCCTGAGGGTCATCTTACAGTTTGATTATCTTCATTTTGGCCTGTTACATGAGGGCTATATTTGCATTTAAGTCAATATCTCCTCCCGGGCTTTCTCTTGGCCCACTGAGGAGAGTTTTATTGCTCAAAGTTTGCTCTTTTAGTGCTCAGGAGACTTAGTTAAGCTCTCTGTGGAAAAACCAGCTTTGGTTTATGTCCGAAAGTCCAGAATTTTCAAGCGGTGCTTTGAAATTGACATGGATAGCAGCTCAGATGGAAGAACTTGCTCAGAAGCTTCTTAAGTTTCAAGCTCAGGAGATTTGTTTTACTGTAGATGTTTCTCCTAAAATTTCTTTGATGAGAAATTGTTCGTAGTGAGGTCTCTGACTTTGGTACCTTAACATATATGTTTCATGGATCATGCATCTAATTATGCTCTTCGTTTTAGATGTTTCTTCTACATTTCTTTTCAGGAAATCAGTTTTCGTTTGTTCATAGTGAGATTTATAGTATTATGCCTTGACAAATCTGAGCATGGTTCAAGATTGTTCTGAAAGTCTATAGGGGTTATTCCTAGTCTTCAGGGGTTATTTCCACCTGAACTGATTTCTCCATTTGCTCTCCATTTAATTTTCCGGCACCTGAAGAACACACACTGAGACGTTTAAGAGATTTGAAAAAAGAGTGAGGAAATCAGCACCAGACGAATAATAAAAGCTGAAGGCTCTTTTGGAGCCTTAATTTAAGTATCCATTTGAGATGTTTCTCCTAAAGTTTCTATGGGTCACAAAATCACATCGAATCAGTGATTAATAGTTCGTAGTGAAATCTCTGACCTTAAAATCTAAGCACATTTTGAGGACAATGAGCACACTCTACAGGTGTCATTTTTAGAAGGAACACCTAAGAAAAGAGAAACTCTTCACATGCTCTTTGTTTAATCTCCGTGCCGTTAAAGAGCAACACTTGAGATATTAGACAGATGTCATTGGTGATTTGTCATTTCTGGGGGGTTGCAAACACAACTCTGTTTATTGAGTAACCCCAAAAATCTATTAAAGCAAGTGTGGCGTGAAGTGGAAAATTCGACTTAACATTTTTTGCTGGTTCCCATAACAACCCTTTTATGAAGACCATTGAAGAGGAAAGAGATATTTAGGTACTGTGCCATGCTAACATTCCAGAAACAACTGCAAAAAGTGAATCACGCACTCACATTCGGTTTCTGGTCTAATATGTGGCGGAAAGGATTTTTACGCAACATCCTCTGTGCTCACACTTAGTGGAAGTGGAAGCAAGGTTGTTGAGTGCAAGCACACATGCAGGTATACATTAGTTAATTAGCACACTCACATTTCCTTTTACAGCTACAAATGGCACTATTAAAGCAGTTCTGTTTCTCTCGCTCTCTCTTCTTCTATTTTTTTTTTTTTTGGCTTACAACTGGCAGAACACTAACAAGGAATTTTACTCCTATTTTTGCAATGTAAGCATATAATTTTCATTCATATAAAATATATTAATACTACAGAATATAAATATACTATATAGCATTACTATTATAGGAAAAGTAAAAAATACAGATTTTTTATATAAAAATACAATATATGTATAAATAAACATGACAAATAAAACTCTTTTAATAAAAAAAAATAATTCACTATTAGCTCATTTTAACTAATGTTGTAACGAGGCGCCAGAGTCTTGCGGATCCATTAGCAACTTTTATTAAGATGTAGTCGTACAGGCAAGGGTCGGTAACAGGTTAACA
>JAUYWG010000060.1:3440659-3457881 GCA_034779775.1 Enteromius afrohamiltoni | reverse complement strand
GATCAGTGGAGTGTAGAGCTGTGTGTGCCTGAGCGGGATTGGCTGTGTCAGGCATCACACAGCTCGATGGCGTGACATAATGATTTAATGATTAAACAAAACTCATTAAACTATATTATATAAAATTTTAATAATAATATTTATTTTATTTATTTATAGATAATTTTACTTTTAAAAATATAAATATGATCAAAAGTATATATATATTTTTTGTCACGAAGTTGTGAAGAATCACACGACAAAGAGAGGCTCAAAATATATACCTCGGAGGGTGGGTATATTTACAAAGTGGGTGATCAAAGTGTTGATGTGGGTGCTCCGGTGAGTGGCGTGCTCTCTTACTCATGCTGAAGTTGTTCTGTGAAGTTCACTTTGTTGAGGCGCCGGAAATCTTTGCAGAAGTGTAGGGTGCCGTCTGGTTTCAGGACCATCATGATCGGGCTGGACCATGGGTTACTTGATGACTTTAGCATCTGCCTCGATTGCCTGCAGACGAGCCTCAGGACGGGGTAGGGCTGTTGCCAAGCGATAACTCCTGGTGGTGTCCAGACATCATGCTGGAGAACAGTGGTCTTCCTCGGAAGAGGAGAGAATACATCAGAGAACTGACCAACCAGGTGCTGCAGCTCCCCCTTCTGGGCAGCCGAGAGATGCTGATTGATGTTCACAACCACGGGATCAGAGGTGGCAAGGGCTGGGGGACTAGGGACTAGGACCATGACTCGGTCTCCGGGCTGGAATTCTTGTGGTTGGGCTGCCCGGTTGTAGAGGTGCTATTGGGCCAGCTGCTCTTTAACCAGGTGTTTCCATACTAATGGCATAATGCAGTTGATCTTTTCCCTCATCTGCTTGCTCCCAGGCCCCCTTGGCCATGTGGCCTGTGGAACTTCCTGGACGCCTAAGAGAACATAGAGCAGCATGAGGTCCCAGTCACGCTTGTCTTCCACAAATACCTTACGGAGCATCTGATTCAGCATTTGTCCTCAACTGCTTCACTCACAACAGCCTGCAGAGGTCAGCCATTAGCCGGGACATAAAGGTACCCTGACTGGTCAGGATCTTCACTGGGATGCAGACTCGCCTGGAGTGCAGGAACAGGTACAGGAGTGATAGCTCCTGTTCATTTTCCTTCCCCCTTCGGTGAGCAACACAATACAGCAAGGCCAGAAGGATGGGGCGTTGGCGTGGTCCTCAGGCCAGCCTCATGTTCAGCGGCTCCCTCTGTGGCTGGCAGGCTGCATGGCAGTGACTAGCAAGCAGTCAAACCCAGGCCAGTCTCTCCTGATCAGTATGGGCACCGGAAGATCTTCTATCAGCCCCACTTCAAACGGCCAACAAACATGACTCCTTGGGACGCTCATCACACTCATCATATGTATATATATACAGTGCCCTCCAAAGGTTGCTGTGAAATAAATGTTTTTCTCGAATACTTGTAGCCACAATTATTGACACCCCTATAATTTTTTATGAGTAAAATACCTCTGAAGTGTATTCCCATTCATATTCACAATTTTGAGCACTCCAGGGTGATTATGAATATGAAATATCCAGCCATGGTTTCTTGTTTCACAGAAACATATATAGGATGGAAAACGAAGCCCAAATTCTGAGGAGGAGAGGCAAGGAGTAGAGTTTAAGTGGCTAAAAACTCTTCAAGGACCACAGCTGGAGAATTGCAGAAAGTCTCAGAGTCAGAAAATAGTCAAACAGCCCCTACATATTTTTCTCGGGATATGACATCATGGATTTTATCAAATACCAGCAGATAAAAATCAATAATTCAGTGACTCTTATAATTATAAAATAAACTCAAAAATAAGTTACTCAGCACAAAATGAAGCTTTTGCCATGGCTGTCCAAGTCCTCTGACCTGAACCCTGAGTGAGGTGAATTAAATAGGAGAACCAACAAGGGTCTGGAGTGATTCTGGATGAAGGAATATTCTCTTTCCTCTTTTCAGGTGTTCTCCAAACTCTTCATACATTACAGGAGAAGCTGTTATCTTGGGAAAAGGATCTAGCAATAATTGGGGGCCAATAATTGTGGCCAACATGTATTGGAGAAAAACATTTATTTCATCATGAGTTTACTTCAATGATAGGTTCGAATTTTGTGATTTATTTTGAATGAAAGATCAAAAGGATAAACGATGCAGATTTATTTTCACAGCCACCTTTCCTCTGATTTATCAAGGGTTCCAATATTAATGGAGGGCCCTTTGTGTGTGTATATATATATATATATATATATATATATATATTTGTTTTGGTCAATGGCAGGTAAGAGGATTGTCATTAGCCTTCAAGTTTTGTTTCAGCACAGAAACTATAGAATTTACATTTAATTTATTGTCTGGAGGGTCAAGGAGACTTTCAGGAGGCTTTTGACTTGTTGGATCTCATCGGTTCAAAATAAAACAAATAGAAAATTGTGTTGTTCCGGTGAGTTTGTGGCAAGTGTCGGACATGCTTCTGTGCTTGTATGCTGCATTACAGTTGATAAATCTTGTCATTTTCTAATTTGTGCGACCGCAGGTGTTCCTGCTCTCTTCGTATCAACCTGGGCTGTCGTCAGGGCAACGCTGGCGGATGTAAGGTGAGTTTCCCGTACGTGATCCAGATTCTCAGTAAGGTAAAAAAAAAAGTCACACATATATACACACAGAAAGATACACAAGCTGTTCTATATATAAAATATAATATATATTTTTTTTTTTCTCCCTAAGGTGTTGGGAGTTGAGCGCCGGCAATATTAAATGGATTTACCAAGTTCCTATACTGACAGCAATTGGGGTGAGTTAGATGGCATTTTACCAACTAACAGAAACTATTTGTGAGACAGATTGAGTGTTATTGTAATATTATTGTATATGGACTTTTGCATTTGGAAGTTTAAATTTTTTTGGGTTAAGCATTCTTAAAAATTATTGTTTAAAAGTTTTTGTTAACAATAACACTGGACCCGCTTTATGCATGTGTACAAAACTCATAACAGACTAAAACACAACTTTGTTGTTTTCAAATGACACACAAAACATTATAATTGATAATAAAAAAGGAAAGTATTAAAGGAATAAATATACAAATAAACAAACTAATAAACATTTGTAAGCAACTTGCTATTTTGGGACTAAATGTTGAATTAGTTGGTGATATAAACGATTGAGTTGAATTTTTTAACGAATTTAAGAGTTTAACGAATACCGCAACACTACAGTTTGTTTCCTGTCATTACTGTAATAAAACAAATATTGTATTGTTTTTTATGTTAGTTAACACATTAACTAATGTTAACAAATGAGACCTTACTGTGGTAAGTTATTTATTTTTTATATTTATCACTAAAATAGGAATACGATATATGAACAAACGCCTCTATAAAAACCTTCAGAATATAGATGGGAATAAACCTGCTATTTTTGGTGCGTGTAAGAGCTTCAGAAATTTTTTACGTTCAACCATTCAACCTTGTTACTGAAGTTACTGTAATATAAGATACTGTAAAATATAATTTTATTTAATGTGAAATATGTTTTGTCATTATGACAGAAACTTATTTCACTCTCACAAAATGAGCAGATTTAAACAAATTGCAAAGATCTAATTGATGGATAGAGTCAATAAGGTCAAGACTACTATGACGGGACAGACCAAAACAACCGTTTCTGAGTTGGTGGGCCAGAAACTTTTAAAAAGTTTAAAACAAACTGCAAATTTTCTGTTGAATATCTAACACATCTATCATCTCTTCTTGCAAAACATGGGACTGGTGCCTCATGGGCTGCAAAATCACATCATATTTGGGGAAAGTGCCATCAAAACAGTTATTAAGAGACGCACCTGTCTTCCCATTAACCCGAATTCAACCCAGTGCTCCGAAAATGATATGCGTTGAAAAAGCTCGTCAAAGTCTTATAATCGGGCGTGTCAAAAGGTTGAATCGGATAGCAGCGTGCTGTCATTTGTTGACATGCTGCGACTGAATGTGATTGACCAGTTAGCGGTTACAATCATATATTTATCTGCTGGATGGGCAGACGGAGACATTATGCTGTTAATTATTGGCTTTGCCACGGATAAGCGCTTCCCTCAGTAATGGAGCTGCGATTTCAAGAATGTCTGGACAGCACCGCGAGAGCTGTAATTATGTGACAGAATGCAAATGTATTTTCGTCCTTGCTGCCTGTCAGCAAAACATATAAATTAGGACTTAACACACATCAATGAATTTGCGCACAAGCGCTCTTGACTAACAATTTCTATGGTGTATTGATTACGATGTCTAAATAGAGTAAAGCGCAGTGTAAAAAAAAAAACTGTTGAAACGTTCACGCATTGGCGGATTAATTCCCAAGCGGAAAAATCTAAGCAGAATTAAATGAGTTAAACTAGGGAACTGTTTGCACTTTTTCTCACTCGCAATCGTTCAGTGAAATTTCATAATTTCTGCCACGTCTCTCTCAGTTGATGCCTAAAGTGGAAAATAAATTTAAAACGCTTTTGGAATGAAATTGCTTAATTGTCCTGTAAATGGTAATTTCATACACATAATTGAATAATGTTTTTTACACTTTTGGGCCAATTTGACAAAATAACAGAATGGAACAACAATAAAAAATTATTTTCATGAGACAGTTTTACCTGTTTGTTTCCTTCATCTAATCATATGTCAGTAATAGCTGTGGTTACTGACAGTATTAGTATTGTTTAATAAATACAATTTTTGTGTTGATTGGAAATTCTTAATTATTTCCTTGATGGCGGAAATGGGAATGTTCACTGTTCTAGCTCTTTTCTTAAAGGCATATTCCCAAAAAGGAATATTATCCTGTCTTGTACTCACCTTTGAAGCATCCTCAGTGTATGTGACTTTCTTCTTTCAGATTAATCTAATCTGAGTTATAATAAAAATTGTCCAGACCCCTCCAAGTGTGACGTAGAGAATGAGGGTCGAGTGGGGATCCGAATGCAAACATTTTATTCAGAAACGTGGTCAAACAGGCACGGTCAAACACCAGCAAACAGTTAAATCCAGGCAAAGGCAAAAGAGTAATTCCAATAAACGGGCAAGGGTCAGGGCAGGCGGCAAACAGTCCAAGTCAAAAATGCAAAGAACCAAGGAAGAATGGAACAAGGGTCTGGCTTTGCAGTAATCAGCGTATGAGAGAGGATGAGGGCTTCTTTTAAGCTAGACAGAGTGGAATGCAAGACAGAACCAACCAATGAGAACAAGACCCATGAAGCCAAGGAACCAATGTGGACACAGCACACAGACAAGGGTAGTACATGACATAACAGGATGGAGATTCCTCTAAAGGAGCTCATGGGCACTCCAGTGACACCAAGCCTTTGAATGGGTTTAAATGAGGGGTAGCCGTTACACTTTGAAACACGTGAAATAACGTGCACGCATTCATAAGAAAACTTCCCTCACACAGCTATGAATAAAGTGCCCCTGAAGCAAATCGATGCGTTTTTATGATTAATATCCATATTTTAAACTTATAAGCACTTTTCTCTCACATCTGCTGCCTGTGGAAACCGGAAGATGTATGCATCGCCTCTGGGAAATGTAGTTTTAAAAGGAAACAACGTTTCTTTACTTTAGCAAAGGTAAACCAGTCTCCTCTTGGATCATTTCGTTTTTTCACAATCACCCTGGAGTGCTCAGTACTTTGAATATGAATGTACTTCAGAGACGTCTCAAACTTTTAGGGGTGCCAATAATTATGGCACGCATTGGAGAAAAACATTTATCTCACAGTGAGATTATCTCCCCGTTTTGAATTGATTTACTTCAATGGTAGGTTCGAATTTTGTGAATTTTTCTAATTAAAAACCAAAAGGATAAACAATGCAGATTTATTTTCACACCCACCTTTGCTTGGATTTACCAAGGGTGCCAATATTAGTGGAGAGCACTGTATATATATATGAATCTTTATTGAATGTCTTTCATCGACACTACTCATAAAACAGCATAATTTAAAACCAATCCCCTGTTTCCCTCTTCTGTCTTGCAGCTGAATTTTATTCTGTTTGTAAATATCGTACGCGTTCTGGCCACGAAGATCCGAGAAACAAACGGGGGGCGATACGACACGCGTAAACAGTACAGGTAAGTGCAGGAAATTACTGTTGCGCTGGTACATGACCTCATACGAGAATCTATATTGTACGATGCTGGACTTGAGATTGTTTTTCACCAGTGGCAAATTAAACGCAAATTCAACAGAACCCTGATTCCCTGAACCTAAAAGCACAGGTGTTACTTCATAATATACTGAATTCTGTTTGCTTGTGTTTCTGGGGTTGTTTTCGGCAAGGTGGAGTGTTTGGACATCATTGGTGAGATATCCAGGAGAGGACTGTAATTTTCCAGAGGGTGTTTGAAAGGCTTTCGCACATGAGAGAGAGACACAGAGAGAGAGAGAGAGAGAGAGAGTGTGCTTTCATTAACAGCGCGTCTGCCTTTGGGTAAAAGTCACAGGACTTCTGATTAATAGTCTGCGAGTGGAAGAGACAGTAAGGTCAGTCTGTATAGTGACAGTTTCTTATCAAAGCTGCCCATTAATCAAGTCAATCCTTCCTGTCTTTGTTAATAAAGTTCTGGCTTTCCTTTGAAGTACAGTTTTACTGTCTGCTGCTCCCTAATGATTCTCAGAACTATTTTATATGTTCTCAAGTGGCAAACTCACTGCCACCACGCTAGGGTGTTCTGGGTCCCTTTAAAAATAAGCTACTGGGATACAAATGGGACAGACTGATGTGCAGTTTAGTTTGCTATAAAGTGAAATATAGATTAATAGACGTGTATTATATCTTAATCACGTGTGAAAGTATTAGAGCCGCTGCTGAGAGTGTTTTAAATCTACAGGGGTTTGATAACCTCCAGTGAAATTAAATCCAGGCAATGAACGCCATTAAAGACGATACGGATGAGCGGACACAGTCGCATTTTACTCTTAATGAGAGTCAGACTTATGCTCTGAACTTGAAGTAATGAAGCTATTTCCATGTGATTTGAGCCCAGCGCGGGGATCTCTGCCTCCGACTGTTTATTTTGTAGATGTGAAAACAGCAGAAAGGCTGCCGACTCAAAACTCAGCTCCACGTTTCTCATTTTCTGGCCCGTAATGTAAAAATCAGCCTTTAGAGAGACGCCGACTCTCACTTTCAATGTCTCGCTTTCATTTCAATTTCAAAGTCTTTCAGAGTCAAAACCGAGAAAGGCTGTTTATTGCTTTTCTTGCCGTCAAGTCCAAAAGCACAGTGATGTCATGATATGTTTGGAAGTACCTTGGTACTTATCTTATATTGCAAAGTACCAAGTATTGCCATCGATTTACCATGGTACCAAAACTTAACTGTATTTTAATATGGAAAATAATGATAGTGTGTTTATGTTTTGGAGCCCACTACATTGTATTTGTGGGTGGTTGCTAGGGTGTTTTTAGTGGTTACTGCAGTATGGTGTTTTGGGTGTTCTGGTGGGTTTTATGATGTTCTTGGTGGTTTATATTGTATTTGGAGTGGTTTGGGTAGTTCATATTGTGTTTTGGTGTTTTGAGTTGTTTATATGGTATTCAGATGGTGTTATTATGGCGTTTTAGTGGCTTTTAGTAGTTTTTGTGGTGTTTTATTGTCATTGTTGATGATCTGAGTTGTTACTGTATGGTTTTTTTTATTTGTTGTTGGTTTTTTGTGGGTTTTAAGGCTTTCTGGTTTTGTGGGTTGTTTTAGAGTGTTCTGAGTTGTCATGGTGTTTTTGGGTGTTGTGAGTAGTTACTATGGTGTTTTCGGGTGTTCTATGTTCTGGTGGGTTTTTTGTTGGTCTGAGTTGTTACTATATTGTGTTTTGGTGGTTTTTAAGGTTTTAGATCCGGTTGGTTTTAGGGTGTTCTGTGTTGTTAATTTGGAGTTTTGGGGTGTTCTGGGTGCTTACTGTTGTGGTTTTTAGGGTGTTCTGCTTGGTTGATATGGTGCTCTGGTGGTTCTGAGGGTGGTGTTTTGGTCATTTTAGTGTACTCAGGCTAGCTTGTATTGTGTTCTGGTGGGTTTTATGATGTTCTTGGTGGTTTATATTGTGTTTGAAGTGGTTTTAGTGTGGCATGGATAGTTCATATTGTGTTTTTTGGTGAGGGTTTTTTTTTGTGTTTTGAGTTGTTTATATGGTGCTCTGGTTTCAGACGGTGTTCAGAGTGGTTATTATGGTGTTTTAGTGGTTTTTAGGGGGTTTCAGGTAGTTTTTATGCTGTTTTTTTTTCATTGTTGATGTTCTGAGTTGTCATGGTGGTTTTGGGTGTTCTATGTTCTGGTGGGTTTTTTGTTGGTCTGAGTTGTTACTATATTGGGTTTTAGATTATGGTTTTAGGGTGTTCTGTGTTTTTAATTTGGAGTTTTTAATTATAGGGTATTCTGAGTGCTTACTTTTGTGTTTTCAGCGGTTTTTAGTGTGTTCTGATTGGTTGATATGGTGTTCTGGTTTGTCATGGTGGTTTTGGGTGTTCTATGTTCTGGTGGGTTTTTTGTTGGTCTGAGTTGTTACTATATTGGGTTTTAGATTATGGTTTTAGGGTGTTCTGTGTTTTTAATTTGGAGTTTTTAATTATAGGGTATTCTGAGTGCTTACTTTTGTGTTTTCAGCGGTTTTTAGTGTGTTCTGATTGGTTGATATGGTGTTCTGGTGGTTTTAAGTGCTTAGTATGATGTTTTTTAGGGTGTTCAAGGTTGCCCGGTTGAAAAATCATTGCTGATTGTTTGTTTCTCAACAAATCTTACAATTTGAGGTTTCACGTTTATTATAAAATTATTCCTAAACAGGAAATGTGTCTGTGTGTGTACAGGAAGCTGGCTAAATCCACTTTTGTTCTGGTTCTGGTTTTTGGCGTGCACTACATCGTGTTTGTGGGAATGCCGCACACGTTCACAGGTCTGGGCTGGGAGCTGCGAATGTACTGTGAGCTGTTCTTCAACTCTTTCCAGGTGACTTCCTGACTAATCAGCTACTGTTTCACCTCTCAACACTCACTAATGTGATGGTGTATAATGATGTGCCCCTTTGCATTTCGGTTTTCAGTAATTTGCTCTGCTGAAATGATAAATAACTGCACTTTCATATTTTGCAGCTTATCTGTAGACGGTGGGAAACAAAAAACAGCACAAAGAAAATGAATTAACGGAGATAACGAAAAACAATTCACAAAATAATTAAATAGATAGACTAAAATTAAAAGTTTGTGCTGAGGTCCATGAGAAGCTTTGTTCTTTCTTGTGAAAAAATCAGCTTTTCTTTTTTGAATGTTATCTTTACTGTGAAAAAAGGAAAAATAAAAGTGCTGAGGTTTATCAGAAGGTTTCTCTTTTGTTGCTTTTCAGTCTTCCCTGTGAAATAAAAATTAAACTTAATAGAATTAAAATAAACTAAAATAAATAAACAACTTGTGCTGACATTTATCTGAAGATGTTCTTTGTCTTTCCTGTGAAATGAAAGAAAAAAACAATTAATTTAATTAAAAGTTTTAATTTAATTTTAAAACTTTTTTTAAATTAAAAGTTTTAATTTTAATTTAAAGTTTCTTCTTAGTTTTCTTAGTTATCATTTGTGTGAAATAATAGCCAACATAATTAATATTCATACTTATATAAGTATAAATGTTGCTAATATTACTAAACTAATATGTGTGTGTATTTCATCTTTTTTAATAATAAATATATTTAATGAAATTAGTTTTCGAAAGGACAAACCAAAAAGGTTTCTTTTAAATATGTAAGAAATAGAGCAAAATTATTAATAAATAATTTAAAAAGAATTAAATTAGAAACTTTCTCTCACTCGTGATATTATGTTGTGTGTGTTGTTGAGGGTTTCTGTTCTCTCATCCATCTCACCAGTGCTTATCGCTCTCTTTCAGGGATTTTTTGTGTCCATTATTTACTGCTTCTGCAATGGAGAGGTAAGTGTGGGTGGAACAACATTAATATTTCAAATACTGCCATTTCAGCAAAGTTTGTATTCAAAGTAATTATTCATTTTCTCTCGGCCTCTCAAAGGTCTTGTAAAAAGTCAGCCTTTACATTCATTTTGCTCGTTATTGTTGTCTCCCAGGTCCAGACCGAAATCCGGAAGACCTGGCTCCGCTGGACGCTTGCCTTTGACTGGAAAGGTCCGGTGGCTTTGGCTAACTACCGCTATGGTACGGTCCTGAACAGCAGCGGCGCCAGCGTCCAATCGCAGCTGACCTCAGTGACCCGCAGTTCTGCCCTCCTCACCAGCAGGGTGTACCGCTGCGCCTCTCGTCCCAGCGTCGGCTCGTTCGCGCACAGCTCACAAATACACACCAACCTCCCGGGATACGTCTTCAGCAACTCAGACATCGAAAGCCTACCGCCTTCCATTCCAGAAGAAATCGAAGAGGAGGCCAAGCACATCGACGATATCACGCTCAAAGGCGTCAACCACACCGCCGTGCGGCAGGAAGCCCTCAGCATCTGTTTCGAAGAAAGTGGCCTGAGCTCATCCCACGTGGATTCCGATGAGGTCAGATGTCGTCCTGATGACGTCCCAATTGCAGAAATCTCCAAATGCACTGATAAAATATCGCTAAAGGATTCTTTATCAGTGGGTTACAACAGTTTGGATCAAGAGGACAAGGAAGTGCTTTAAAAAGCAGCTTTTTTGCAACCTTCTGTAAAACAACAGGATTTTAAGAATAAAAACCAAAAAAGAGATTTTATTCTTAGGCAACTGATTTGATTGGAGAAATTGGCCGTTATATATCGGAATGGAACGTAATTTGTTAAAATAGTGCCTAAATAGCTCGCACCACATTAACGTTTTTCAGTAACGCAATGAAGATGAGAACAGGAAGCGGTCTCGGAAGCAGCATAAGTTTTAAGTAAAGAATACTAAGGCAAAAATGTATGTTTTTCTTTGAAACGATATGCATTGATTCATAATAAGATGTAAAACACATCTTTAAAGGAACAGGTCAACCAAAAACTACAACTACAAAGATGTAGATGAGTTTGTGTCTTCATCAGATTTGGAGAAACGTAGCATTACATCACTCACTCGTCAGTGGATTGCAGTGAATGGGTGCCGTCAGTGAATGTCCAAACAGCTGATAAAATTAATTCACACCACTTCAGTCCATCAATTCATTTCTTGAGAAACAAAAAGCTGCATGTTTGTAAAAAAAACAACAACTTTGAAATAAACAAATACAAGTCCTCTATCCATAACATTGTTTATTTTCCAGTGAAACTATTCGTTTAAGAAAGTAAATGGAGTCCATTTAGATTTTCGTGTTTACTTGTAAAAGTATCGCAGATAGTCAAATAAAGTTTCCATACGTGTCATATAATGCATGAAAAAAGTATTCGGTTGGGATCAATTGGTTTTACTCATTCTAAGGTGCGCGAGAGGGATTTGTGTTGACATTTACGCTATTTTTTTGCTGGAGATTAGTGGCATCGCACTCCCTTATGAGACCGTTTACATCGTTACAAGTGTGTATCCTTCACCAAGTAGGTTCATTTTGCAATCAAATTATGTTGTTCAGTGAAATCAAACAGTGGGACTCATTCATGAAACACAAGCAAAATACTTCGCAAAAAAAAAAAATTCTTATGTAAACTTTTATTCTGTTACAGTTTAGGCAAATGTGGTTTTACGAAACGTTTAAACAAATTTGTTCGGTTTGTGTTTTTTGTCTGTAAAATTGTTCGCAAAACTTTCGAAACTGTAAAATGTTGTGCGCTAGAGTTTCACCAATAAATTTGACATAAAATATTTGTTCTGTTCGAGTTTCATGAATGTGACCCAGTGTTCAGAGTTATGCTTTGTGGTTTAGGTATGTGATCACGCCTTTAACAAAAAAAAAAGATAAATGTGTTGGGCATTGCTTGGCATGAATGTTTTGATGTACAAATTTTACATCAAGCTATTTTTTTACTGTGATTTATGAGTAAATGTTTTTCTTAAAATGTACTGTGCATTGATGTTTCATAAAAAAATGTAATAATGTATTTGTTAATGTATTCATGTATTCAGAGGCTTGCTACTGCCAATACATCCACATGTGAGAAATGCTGCTGCTGCAAATATAACACCCCTAATAGCATACATGAATCACCTTGAGTAGATGTATACAGGTGGA
Source organism: Enteromius afrohamiltoni (assembly GCA_034779775.1). NCBI lineage: Eukaryota > Metazoa > Chordata > Actinopteri > Cypriniformes > Cyprinidae > Enteromius > Enteromius afrohamiltoni. The sequence goes on along the minus strand of JAUYWG010000060.1, from coordinate 3,445,718 downwards.
GCTGGGGAAGGAGGAGGGTTTCTGCAACTGCTACAGCGAACACTAGTCGTCTATTTGAATGTTGAGCAGCAGGCTCATTTGCTACCGACACAGCAGAGAACCAATCAGCTGTGATAATGATTAAGTCAGACCTATCAGACTGCGCCATCTAGAGTTTCATGCCAGAACTCTAATATAATATGTAAAGATTTGAAGCTGTATATGTTAATATATCAAAAATACTGTATGCTACAACATTTTGCCTTTAAATAAGTATGAAGTCAAAACCTTTGCTGACACTGGCACCATAAGAGTAAAATAAAAATAGTATAATAGTTAAATAGTTATGTAATTTCAATTAGAGCCGTAAATGCTTTATCTGGAAAATAAGCCTTAATAGACTGAAGTGTTTACCATTGGTTTCAACCAGGATACTCTTAATGTGTCTTGCTTGAAATTGACTGTACAATCATTTGTGGCCCTGTAGGAGTTGGGTTATGTGTTCACACTGTGATTACAGTTACATAACCTCAGCTTCAGCAGGACTTCCGTTCAGTCACACAGAAACATTAGCTCAAAACACAAATCCACATACAGTATGTGAAATATGCATCTAAAGATGTGATAGACATTAACATACATTGAATTTATTTAACAGACCTGTAGGGACAAATTAAGTCTCTTTAACTTTTTTTTTTTTTTGGTAATATCTTTTTTGATTTTAAACGGATAGCGACTTTTTCAAGTTTTTTTTGGCGCCTGAGATTTTTTTCTTATAAATCTCTTGTTGTCAAAATGAGGTCTCAATAATCTAATAAACATTTTTCAACAAATCAAATGATTTAAACCAGAAAGGTTTGTCCTCTGAAATAAGGGTTTAAGTAAATGAGTTAAAAGTTGGTGCTGATGTTCATCAGATGCATTTCTATTTGTATTTCTGTATTTACTGTAAAATTAAAGTTAATAGGTATTAAATGCTTCATGCTTTAGTCTTTTTTTCATTAAACAAAACGCCAAAACCTATATTCACCTATATACTTATTAATTTTTTCTGTCATCGTTGCAAATAAAGTCTCGATAATGTCTCAAATTGTGCTCAGAAGGATCTCTCGTAAGCACATTGTCACATTTTATGTCTCTTGGGAATTTCATAATTCATATTTTATTGAAATAACACTGATATCTCCAGTTCGTTTTACTGAGGACTGACAGAGCATCTGAACATTGTCCTTTATATGCATGTGAATTTCATTTAGATCATTCGAAGGCAGACTTTCTTCCCTAAACTGCAAAAGTCAGACCACATCCATCCAATTTTTCCTATTATAAAGCTAAATAAATGTCTTCAGACTCGTGCCAATATCGATTTGCCTTGTGTGAAAAGCAACTGATGCTCTGCCCTTTTGAGCATGCACACAAAATCTCTTCATAGAAAGGAAATGGAAAATGATTAACTTTAATGATGGCCATTGTGTATGAGCAGGTGACAAAATGTCGCTTTCTCTTAAATTACGCTTGCACCTTTTTATGTCCCTGCCATCATTAATGTTGCGAATTTCTGACGCCATTAGCAAATGCATCAATGCAAAATGTCCCACCTCGCCCCTTTGTCTTTTAATCTTCATATTCCTGCACTTCCTGTGCTTATTAAGCACTACAATAAGCTTAGCAGGTGAAACTTGTGTTAATGGTCTTCACGTGTACTGACATTCAACGCACTTTCCCTCTCAGCGATGTCCCCTGGGTTGAAAAAAAATCTCCTCAGTGTCAGATTTATTTTAGAAGCCCTCTGAATGCTTGCTCTTGCGTAAGTCTTGTGTAAAACTGCCGTCAGCAAAGTTTTTTCCACACAATCTGTGAAAAAGACCTCTTATTTTTGGGAGATATTTCAGGCAGATGATGGTAGAAATCACATTTACCCCAGATCACCAGTGCAAAAAATGATGTTTTCAGTCATTGTATGGTATTGTCTTGTCTAGCATGTAATTAACGGCTTGAGGTAGAATTCGTACGGCTATAAGAATTAACGGCAAGCCATGTTTTCATATCTCATAAAGGAATCCAGTGAAGCGTTAACGTCCCAATGATGGCTTCGTTACCGGCATTTCCACCGTTCAATCTCATCTGCAGGTGTGTTTTAATATTCCGTTTTATTCATGTCCCCTAGGAATATACTGCTATTACTTCTCAGTTGCGATTCATTTAAGTATCAGCTTCGCCTCAGTGGTCAAGTGTATGACTTTAGACAAAAATATGCAAAAGTTCTATGCAAATATGTCATTTTTACCAGTAGGTGGCGCAGTAATCCTTCTTCTAAGGAATTTTTGTATTAGGAATAGTTTGCAGAAAAATCTACATTCTATACTCTCTTAGGTGTACGTATACTACTTTCTTCTTTCAGAAGAATACAATCTGAGTTATGTTTTCAAAATGTCCTGGCTCTTTATAATGGCAGTGAATGAGGGTTGTGATTTTGAAGGCCAAAACAGTGCATCCATCCATCATAAAAATGTTCCACATGGCTCCAGGTCGAAGGTGAAGCAAAACATTAATGTAAGAAAACATTCACATTTGAAACTTTATAAGCCAACTGTCCCTCCGTAGACAGCAATACAACTGAAATCATGCAGATCCAGAAATGTAGTGAAAACATTGGGAAAACAGTGTCAACCTCACTTTTGCGATGTTACGAGAATCTTAGTTACGCAAGCATACGCTTTCCACTAGACGTAAACAACCGCAGATTACGTATGCGTCAAATACGTCACAGTAGTTGAGTAAATAAGTAAAAAAGATTCTTTTTGTTTTCTTTGCGCAAAAAAGTATTCTCGTAGCATCGCAAAACGGAAGTTGATCCACTGATTTTACCGATGTTTTCACTACATTCAGCCAGTTCACACTCTCTCACGCCACACCTTGTATTTCTCACGCTGAAAAGTAAAAGATGATGATAACTTGTATATACAGTCAATAGACGAGGCGCAAGCATACAATGTTAAGCTCTCTGCCGAGTTCATACCTACCAGCCAATCAGAAATGAGAATTTGTGGTTTCCGGGTAAATTACCTGATCCTGCCAAGTGCCAGCTTGCCAGCACCTTCGTTACTAGGCAACATGGGTGTGCGCACGCACACACGGAGTGGAATTTGAAAGAGCAATAATGACGAATGCGTTAGGTAATCCATTCATTGTTTATTTATGTGTATTACTTTTAATTTTACGATTCCTGGACGAAATCAGTTGCCTGTGATCGAAGATAGTGTGAGCTGCTAGTGGGAAATATCGCTTAATATCACTTAAAAATAAGTTATTACTAAATATTCTGCAATCTTACGATATGTGTACAGTATGCATGTACAATGAGTCGGCTCAGTAGTTCAGTTGGCTCTTTAGGCACCAAATTTATCTTTTTTTATTTATATTTATATTTGATTTATATCTTTATTAATAGGTTTTAGCGGGTTTGGCATGCTGTCAGGGGAGCGAGCTCGGGAGAACGGCGAACCGCGAACCCTAGTGGTATGAGCCCTAGTGTGGGCAAGGGTTCGAAGCTCGGCTCGGTCCCAGACTGCTCCCCCAGAGGCGTGGATTGAAAAATAGGCGGAGAAGGGGAGGAGGAGGGATGCTTAAAGCGAGATATGGAAGGATTGAAAGTTGGGGTTTATATAGTAAATGGGGGAAAAATCTATTGGGCGAGAGTGATTGGGAATAATTAGCTGATGGGCTACCAGCATGTTTGATTAATTCGTATCACGTTCCTCTCGAAATGCGTTATTTGCAAAACGTTCACTTATTTTATTTGGATGAATTTGTCTCTTTTATCAGATTTACCAATTGTTATAAGTCATATTTGTGCCGATCATTTATGAACAATAATAAAATTAAACTGCTAGGGTCATTGGGCTGGACGGGCTGCTGTGCAAATATTTTTGTGGCTCCTCCCCTATAGCAGATAAAATCTCACTCCAAACTTCTGCAAAAATTTGACAGCCCTCCTAAATATCTGGATCTGGAATCACTTCAGTTGTGTTGCTGTCTATGAAGGGTCCGATGGAAATCAAAAATGTCTTAATTTGTGTTCCCAACAAAGGTCTTTATGGGTTTGAAACAACATGAGGGTGATTAATGACAGAATTTTGGGGTGAACTAATCCTTTAAATTATAGAATCACAAAATGAAATATTTCTGACTTTGCTTGCAGACTTTAGTAACTTGGCAACTCTTAGAAAAGTTTGAACTTTGTTGAGATTCTGAAATATGGGGATTCGTTTCACTAGGCAATTCTGAAGCACAAGCCTTAAAGCTCTTATAATTTGTTCTCCAGCAGTAACATCAGAGCTCGTTTGTGATTTCTCTTTCTTACAGGCTCTGATAAGAACCAGATCCAAGTTAGTAAAAATTAACCGGCCCTTATGAGCTTTCCTTTATTTTTGGTTGCCCACACCCACGGACACTTTGCATGCAAACCAGCAACAAAAAAAACAACACAATCAGCTATATAAAAAACACTTCAGATAATGAGATTGCACTTGTGCGCACGCATATATAACGAGCTCTCCATTTTAAAGCCTTGAACACTGGGTTTCCAAGTCCTCTGATATTTGCACCAGCTAATTATACAGCAAGAGCCACGCAGAGACCGACGATTGCAAATAGATGAAGCTTTACGCGCTTTGTTTCCCTTGTTGTTGTGTTGTGATCTGGGACATCAGAGATTGAGGTATGCATCAGGTGGGTGGGATGTATGGGATTTGGAAAAAAAAATGTGAGGGTAATTGACAGTAATGAGCTGAAGGGGCCCGGTGGCATGAAAATCAACACAAGTCTTCAGGGAGAGACTCCTTTGTTTTCTGTTCTTTGATCGTGATGTTCTCTGGCCAGTGGGGATCTATGCTAAACAAAGGTTACAAATGCAGATTCAATGAACATAAAGGGCTGGTTTACGCAAAAATGAGATTGCTGTCATTTACTCGCTCTCGGGAGTAACTGCAAGTTTATTTCATGGAACGATAAAGGAATATGGGGGGGGTTTAGAGCATTTCCGTTCCCAAAAAAGTGGGAACCAATGAGAAACGAGACC
>JAUYWG010000060.1:3428883-3440559 GCA_034779775.1 Enteromius afrohamiltoni | reverse complement strand
TGCATTTAGGGGTGTGGTCCTGGTCAAGACAATCTCCTGAACTCCAAACTGAATGTCAGAATGGGAAAGAAAGGTGAGTTAAGCAATTTTGAGCGTGGCATGGTTGTTGGTGGCAGACGCACCAGTCTGAGTATTTCACAGTCTGCTCAGTTACTGGGATTTTCACGCACAACCATTTCTAGGGTTTACAAAGAATGCATTGAAAAACATCCAGTATGCCTTGTTGATGCTAGAGGTCAGAGGAGAATGGGCCGACAGATTCAAGCTGATAGAAGAGCAACTTTGACTGAAATAACGAAAACTTGTTACAACCGAGGTATGCAGCAAAGCATTTGTGAAGCCACAACACGCACAACCATGAGGCGGATGGGCTACAACAGCAGAAGACCCCACTGGGTACCACTCATCTCCCCTACAAATATGAAAAAGAGGCTACAATTTGCAGGAGCTCACCAAAATTGGACAGTTGAAGACTGGAAAAATGTTGCCTGGTCTGATGAGTCTCGAATTCTGTTGAGACATTCAAATGGTAGAGTCAGAATTTGGCGTAAACAGAATGAGAACATGGATCCACCATGCCTTGTGCAGGTTTTGTTTTGGTTTTTTTTCAGGAGAAATAGGACTGTTCTTCAATGGCATTACAGTGAAACGTTTTAGACCATTTATTTTCTACGAGTGTGCAGGTTTGAAACAACACAAGGTGATTAAATGATGAAAGAATTTTCATCTTTGGGTAAACCATTGATTTAATTTCTTATTGTCATGTATATGTGTTCCCATCACAATGACCTGCTGTCTGTTTATTACAGTTTTCTTGCTCCAAATGACCTTGTTTCTTCAGCTTGACACCCTCATTAACGCCATTCACACTTGTTCTTCCCCCACAATGCGATTTTAGGGAATAAGATTTGGTTCGCTATTTTCCCAAGCGTCCCTCTCATTCAGGTATGATAAAAGACTGTGTAGTCAGTGCATATCACGTATTCAGATAGACAATACTTAATCACACCATATTGACGTTCTCTCATGATACTCCATTTGTTATGCTGCAATGCATTGTGGGCGATTGATTTTCTCAGTCTTGTCTTTACTAAAGGAATAATTGAAATTCGCGTCAGTCTGTGTAAGCAGCATAGTTGGGCTAAAGAGATCCAATCGAAGAAGAAGCTTAGAAACAAAAAGAAGAAAACAAAAGTTCCAGAACAGAGAAAAAGGAGCTGTATAAAAACTACCCATAAGCCCTCAGGGTTTCTACTAACTGGAAACACACTGAGAGCAGACGACATCATTACTAAAGAACCCTACAAAAGAAGCTCATATTCTTTGAGGCCACAGTTCAATTCCCCCAGAACGGCTAGCGGAAATTGAAGAGAAAATCAGTCATACTGCAAATTTTTTTGTTCTCCTTGAAGGTTTATTTGTCAGAAAAGACCAATTGAATACCCATGAGCCCTCCATTTTTTCTTTTAACTCTGGTCTGACAGAGAGCATCATTATCAGAAGAAAAAACCTCCCTGTATACAGTAGATGCACAGATACTGATCAACTCTTTCAGATGTAGAGGAATGTTCTGCGTTCAGTTAGACCTGAATCTGAGGCATTTATGTGAAACTCTTGTCAGCTAAAACCAGAAAACTTTCATGCATTTTAGCTGTTCATTTACACCACAACAGCTTTTGAGGGTCTGAAAACTTTTGAAATGTCTCCATGTTGAGACAGTGTCTTGAAGGAACAAGTGTTGAAAGGCTATGGGAACGCCTCCAGCTTGACCACGCTCTGAATCTGTTGTGCTACCAGTCCAATGGAAGGGCGAGACGTCATAGGCGGAATTAAATAGTGAAAGTTTTTGACAACGATACTGTTCCCATCTTTTGTAAATTAGTACTGTCCTGCACATGCGAAGCCAATATTTTCAATCTTGGGATGTGCATGTATTTTTAGTTTTTGGAGCAATCATTGTCATATGAAAAAAAAAATGTAGCATGACATTCGGATGACAAACCAAAAACTTTTGCCAGAAAATGGTTTTCAAAGTTGTGAGTTGTTAAAATTACATTTAAGAGGATCGTTATACAGTGCATGCTACTAAGCATATCTCTAACAGCATTTCTTTTGTCACAGTGATTGTGTGACTGGCACAACAACGAGAGAAAAATCACTAGCTCTGTGCTCAGATCCATTTAGAAAGTGCTGAAAAACTTTTAGCAACATGAATTGGTTTATGACCAATTAGGAACACTTTCTGTTTGAGAATTTAGATTGGGTGGGGGATTGTTTGGTCTGCCAGTGAATGAGGTTAATAACATTATAATAATTATAAACATTAGTACGAGTAGACATTAGTACGCAAGTAGGTTGCATAAAAATACGGATGTTTGTAAATAAAAGGGCTATTTGAAGTGTTCACTTTGTTGGAGAACTAGTGTTTAGTTCTAATAGTAAATAGCGCCATCGTGTGGCAGAAAAGGGGTATAACATAAACAAAAGCTGGCTAGAATAAAATACCAAAAAAAATCTTATGAAAATAGTAGTAGTATGGTATTTATTACAAATCCACATGTATTATCAGTTACTATTAAGAAATAATAAAATTAAGTATTATATGTGTAAACAGTTTCTAAGAAAAATCCATATATTTGTATGTATATATATATATATATATATAGAAATATTTATATAACTATTATGTTGTCTCAAATGAAATAAAAATAATGAGTGCACAATTTTTATTTAATTTTTATTATAATATGTTTATATTCCACTTTACAAATTTTTACAATATTCCTGATGCAAAAATCCCTTCTTTTTCAGAGTAGTTTTTGGCCTTAATTGGTCTTAATGATCGTCATACAAACATAATCACAAAATACATGTAATTTGTATAATAATAAAAAATTGCAAAAACAGAAACATATGACTGAACCACAAAATGTGCACCAAGTTTCAAACAAAACCGAAAAAGTAAGGAGAACAACCAATATTTGAAACAAACAGAGTTTGAAGTTAAAATAACACGAAAAAACAAGAGCGGTATACAATCACAAAATGCCTAAACGGGCTACTAGGATGATGTCCCTTTAATATGCTAATCACTAAAGCTGGACTTGAAACATCAAAAGCAAAATTGGCGTATAGAATAACATACGATACATTCAAAACATCAATGAGAACTTCGAAACGAGCGAAAACACATTCAAAGTAAAGTGACGATGCAGAAAAAAACACAAGATCAATCCTTTGATCTAATGACTAAATGTAACACTGTAACGTTTCTGTGCAATTACTGATTGACTCAGTTTATGGCAACGTAATTGATATCAGGCATCGAATGTACAAAACTTTCATTGTGATAGTCTTGATCTACAATCCTGATAATAACATTATATATTGTCATCAGTGTGCTGAGTTAGAACAGCAACTTTTCATTTTTTTTTTTTTTTTATAGATTCCATGACACATCACACATTGGAGGCGTGGTTTAACATCAGGATGAACAAATCCAGGTTACCATAGTTACCCATGCATTTCTAAGTGGGAAATAAAAGAACAGTTTTTTATTTAAGTGAGAAGGTGACCTTTTTTTAACTTGAGTTATGGGGTGTACAGAATTGCGAGATATAAACTCAGAATTAAGATATAGACTCAGAATTGTTCAGACGTGCGAGATTTAAACTTGCGAGATAAACTCAGTATTGCAATATGTAAACTCAGATTTGTAAGGTATAAACTCAGAATTGAGATATATAATCTGGTGAAAAAAGATATATATAAAATTAGAATCGCAAGATATACACTCAGAACTGTGAGAGATGAACTCAGAATTGCTAAACATAAAATTAGAAAAGATGTAAACTCAGAATTTATATAAACTCAGAATTGCGACTTAAATTTGCGAGATGTCATCTCAGAATTGCGAGACTTAAACTTGCCAGATATAAACTCAGAATTGCGAGATTTAAACTTGCGAGACGTAAACCCATAATTATGAGATATAAGCATAAAATTGAGAGATTTAAATGCAAAGTTAACATTACGTTACAGTACATTACTATATGTAGTAAAACTGTTTATTTAACAAGCATTTTTATGGTAAATAGTTGTTAAAGTTATTAAAAATCTATAAAACATTTATGTAAAAACGTTTAATACTTTGTGCTATTAATTACACATTTACATATTTAGCGTTATTTTAGTGTCATTTGCAATCTCAATGCGCATTTTTGTCTCTCTTGTTAATTGTCTCCATAAAAATTAAGAATTGCTTAACTATGGTAACCAGTATTTCCCGTGCCTCCTGAGTGTATCTATATATGCAGGTTGTGTGACTTGAATCTCGTCTGTTCCCTTGTTTTTTCAAAGCTGCATTAACGATCACTTAACAATATAGAATTCAGCACAATAAATATAGAAACACAATACAAAACAAGGCCTCAGAAAGTGTGTCTCTGAATTGTTCTCTGAGAGATAACATTAGTGAACAGCGCTAGAATCCTGTTATTTCGTCCAGGTATCACCTGCTAAGAAAATCCCATGAATTTTTTCGCATTTTCACAAATTTCACCATTAATTCTGGAATAATCAAGCATTAGTTCCTGGATATTATCATAGCTGTGTGTTTGTGTGTGTGTGTGTGTGTGTGTGTGTGTTTTAACAGTCCGAGTCATTGAGTCATCATCGCGGCATTGACGCGGCATTGAGATAGAGGGTGTGCGGTCACAGTAAGACGCAGTGCAGCCTCTGAGAACCCGAAGGTCTGTCCGCCCGCCATTTGGCTTTCCTCTTCTTCTTCAGGCCCCGCTCTGGGATCTGCTGACTGTAGGCCGAGATGAACATCAAAGCTATTGAAATGAATGGGAATGCTAACACTTAGTAGCTGGCAGAATCGTTTAAATGGGACTCACCGTATCACTCTGACGAGCTCGTGAAACGCTTTGTCTACATTCATGGGTGGATCCTTTGCACTTGTTTCAATATACGTGATCTGTGATGAAGACATGAAGATTCAACAGTTAGTGATGTAGGTGTTATTAAAAAAGATTATTATTTATATTAGTATTACTACTATGATGATAAATGATCATTCTTAAAAATATTAGAACATGCCTGATGGATTAATAAAAAAAAATATATTATTAATAATAAAATTAAAAAACAAACAGTTTATTGGGTTGTATTATTGAAAAGAATATTTAAATATTAAATAAAAGTTTAAATAACAACATGGAAATAAAAAATAATTAGTAGTAATAATAATAATACTACTACTAATAATAATATAAATAATATAATAAAACAATAATATAAAACAGTAAGAAGTTAATTGAACCATAATGATAATAAAACAATTAAAAACAATTATGTAATAATATTAAAAATATACATATAATAATCTATAAAAATGGAAATGAAAAAGCCAATATGAAATCAAAATTGACATAATAACATTGCTGGTCTTATCGTAAATAATTTTTTGGTCTGCAGTATAAAAAAGGTATTTTTTATATCAAAGAAAAAATTAAATAACAAATAACAATAATAACAACAACAAATACAAAATACAAAAATAAAATAATAACAATAATAGGAAAAGCAATTAAAAATTTACGTTAAATTATTGTTCATAATAACATTGCTGGTCTTACTGTAAACTATTTATTGGTTTGCAATATTGTAAAAAAATATTTGTTATTTTTTACAAATATTAAATAAAAGTTTAGACAGCAAATGGATCAATAACAACAACAACAATAATACAAAATTAAAAATATACTAATAATGACACTAATAATAATAATAATAATAATAATAATAGACACTGCTGGTCTTTTTGGTTTACAATATTGTAAAAAAAAAAAAAAAAAAGGAAAAAAGAGAACATAACAAATGGGCTGATCAATGGTAATAGCAATAATAATATTAAACATTAAAATAATACTAATTAAAAATATAAAATTAATAAGTCTGAAAAAAACAACCAAAAAGACTCCAGATGAAATCAAAATGTAAAGTAAACATGTCAAAAGTATTAAATGAAATATTAAATGGATTGATCAATAATAATTATTAAATTGTTAAACGAATGAATAAGTGGAGATGAAATCAAAGAGTAATTTTCTTCCGTGGGATAAATGTGTTTCAGGACTCACGCTGTGTTTGGAGGCCATCTCTTGGCCCTGCTCACTAGTGATCTTGCGTAAATGCACAAGATCAACTTTATTAGCCACCAGAACCATGGGAAACGAATCGCTGCAACACACACACACACACACACACACACACACACACACACACAGTGAGTAAATGACGCTAAAGATCTGTCTGTAAGTGAAGCGAGTGTTTGTGAGTGTTCATACCGGTCCTTGACTCTCAGAATGAGCTGATGGAAACGATCCACGTGCTCAAAGCTGGCTTTATCAGTGACGGAAAACACAATGAGAAAACCGTCTCCTGTCCTCATGTACTGCTCTCTCATTGCACTGAACTCCTCCTGCCCCGCCGTGTCCAGAACTACACACACACACACACACACACACTGTTTACTACTTTACATTAATGTTAAAAAAAAAACTTCTTATAAATCTAATTCTAACAAAATAAATAATTTTTGAAATGTATAAAATAAGCACAACCACAAATATACACAACAATTTATATATTTATAAATAAATATATATATATTTATATTCTTTTTAAATATATTATATTAAGAGTTAAAAGGTTAAGGCAAAAATGTTTGACAAATTCATAAATATGTATTAAATTAATTACATTTCTCAGTTTTAATTTTAACTTTGTACTGTTCAGGGTATTATATTCAAATATTTTTTCTTATTTTTATATTAAAATTACATAATTAACAAATGTATAAATATGCATTCAATTAAGCTTTTAAAAAAAGTATTTCTTAATTTATAATCTCTCTTTGTATTGCACTTGGTATCGCATATTTTTGTGTTTTCATTTATTATATTAAAAGCTAAAAGTAAAACAAATGTGTAAATATGCACGATTTTTTTTGTAATTTCTAAAATTGTTTCTATTGCACATTATAGCATATAAAAAAATGATCTTTTATTTTAATATATCATACTTAAAGTTAAAATATTTGACACGTTTATAAATATATTAAATTAAGCTTTAAAATGAATTTCTTTGTATTGTACACTAAACTATTCATCCATAATAACAATAGTGCTGCTAAACAAACATTAACTGAAATAAACAAACAAAAATGCTTTTGGTAGATAATCCAATCTTTAAAATATTTTTCTCTTTGATTTAACTTTTATGTCTTTAAAATGTCTTTAATATTAGTTGTATTTATTGATTGGATTGGTACTGATGTTTTGCGCTGACAGAAAGGCTCTGACCGTCCAGGATGGCCCACTGGCCGTCAATCTCGGTGTGTTTGAGGTACGAGTCCTCGATGGTGGGGTCGTAGTCTGGAACAAAGATCTTCTGGAAGAACTGTATGGTGAGAGCGCTCTTCCCCACGCCGCCGTCTCCCACCACCACCAGCTTATACGTGGGCAGGTTGTCCCCGGGAACCACGCTGGTCGCCATGGAGACAGCTACACCTGCAATACAGAGGAGACGCTGTGTGAAGAGAGAACTCTGTGTGTGTGATCAAATAAACAGAGAATTAAACGAACCTGAGATTTTTGGATCGCTTTATGCAGTTTCTTTGTTATCAGAACATGCAGAGTTCTTTTTTTTATTTAGTAAAAATTTTAGCATTAATAATAATTATTATATAAACTATGGTTATTATGATTATTATTGTTGTTATTGTTATTCAAATACTCGATTACTCTGGCCCTTTTGGGGGCCTTAACATGCTCAAAAACACATGTTGGAATCTACGGTCATCAGGACACCACAGAGGCTGGGACCTGGGCGTGACACAGGGGCTCTACGGCGCCCCCTGGAGCACAGCCGGAAAACAAAAGTATAGCGCACACATACTTGGACGTATTGATATGAAACTCAGTACGCGATCTCATTGAGTCAAACAAAATTTTGTGCAACAGGAAGTCAGGGCTGTTTAAAAAGTGCATGTTCTGGAATTTCAAATACTCCTCTGAGGTTTTCCAAATGTTTGCCTCGAAACGATTTTTTGATATCGTGAATGGTTTGCCCGTGGCGCAGCGATGACGTTATAGGGAGAAATGAGAAACAGGAAGTGTCTAATAACATCCACATATATTGTCTGATTTTGATTAAGCTTCATTGGTTTACATCAATATAAAACATATATTTTGTAGGAGCCATAAAGGCGTTAATATTGTTGTATAGTGTTTTTCTATTGCATATGTACTTTTGACTGCATTTTGTAGGTATTTTCTGTGCTCCTCCTGTGGTGAATGAGATGAATTGTAACCCTTTTTGCATTTCCTGTGGGCAGCCATCTTAAACAGGAAGTGATGGGACAGTGTATTTATATTTTTGTTACAATACACACACAAGTCTTTAATCAAAGGAGGCTTTGGAGCAGCGTCAATTTTACTTTCCCACACGGAAGTGGCCAAATGTTTAATAAGAAGGCACTGCATATTTAATTATGACTAGAAAAAAATCAATCAGTCTTTATTTATTTATTTAATGCATTACAGCTTAAGAAATCTCTTAGGCTTAATCCTTTTCTGTAAATTTTAGGGACAAAAAATCCTAGATCCAGTTCATTTGTAGGGAACCAACAACAAAATTTGATATAATTAGGTTAATGATTATGTTATTTCCAATATTAAAAGACACATAAGTGGTCTTATAAATTTGATACTGTGACATCCTGTGACATGACAGTCATCCGGTCTTCCATAATCTCATGGATGTAACAGTAAAACAGTTCATTTTACAGATGTAATGCAGGCAAAAATATTTCACGAACACATGTACATCAATAATATTGGAGAAGAAATGCCTATATCATTAAAGGACTAATTTGTTAACATCAGTTAAATACAATCAAAATTCTATTTAAAATAACTATTCGTTGGTTTGAATTTTTGTAAAAATAAATAAATATGAAATGATAGTAAAAGGATATATCAATGATAAAAATGAAATGTACAAAATATGAATATATTAACATCAACATAATATTAAACTATATTAGGAATGCTCATTTCGGTTATTTCTCGTAACCGACAACTGAGGCTCGTTAACCGACTATTAACCGGTTAACTAACAACATTATTTTAAATGAGAATTGAGTTTAATTAGAAAGGATAAGCGCCCGTGACCCGTTAAAATAGTAATATTTGTTTTCCGCGGATTCATTGTACATGCGCAAAAACTCGCGAACAACAGAAGACGAAGAAATTGAAAGAAAAAAATTTAGCAACAGCGACAAAATTAATATCAACCATGGCAACGTCCACCAAACTAAGTCTTATCACTTTCTGACATGACAGGAATCCAATCGAGGCGCGAGTTCTTTCAGCAAACCTTCATTAACTGACAGCAGCTTTGCGCGGGAAGCGGAGCATATGAATCGCGCACAGAACACGAAACTGACGAGATCTAATAAAACGTTCAGATGACACGCAGCTCATTTCTCCATCACTATAAGTTACCCAAAACACACATAAAGACACCCGGTAGATGCGCGTTTGTGCTTCAGAGCGGCTCTCTTCAGCAGTGAATGATGTGTCCGGTTCCGCGGTTGTTAGTCCTGATCATTTCCAGGGGAGCTCCGGTACAGAACGCGGTGTCTCTCCCTGTGTTAGGACTCAACAACTGTGTTCTGCTGCTGTGTGAATGTGGCCAGTAAAATTTGATTTTATACGGGTAGGTAAAATACTGAAATAAATAAATGACCCTTTAAACCGTTTAACTGATTAATTGTATTAATTATACAATCGGTTAACCGGTTAAAATGAGCATCCCTAAACTATATATTATATTTACTACATAATAAGATTATATGGTATTAGTAGTATATTTGTTATTACTAAAAAATGTATTTTAAAAATTATTTATTGGCTTGAATGTTTGTAAAAGCTAAATTAATCATAAAAAAGGACTGATCAATAATAAAGTAAATAAATAATAATGTTAGACTATACAACATCAAAAAAAAAATATATATATATAAAATATAAAAATATATATTATTATTATTAATAGTAGTAGCATTCATATGAATAGTAATAATATTAATAATACTAATTATTTTTAGTAGTAGTAGTAGTAGTACTATTAGTAGCACCGTATAAATAAAGATTATGGTTATCGTTGTTGTTATTAAAATATTAACATTAAATAGTAGTAGCATTATTAATAATAATCATAATATTTGCTTGAATTGATTTCAACAATAATATATTATTAGAATTATAATTAGCAGTACTATTAGTATAGAATATGAATAAGGATTGTGATGATTGCAATGATTATTATTAAAATATTAACATTAAAAATAGCTATTTATTAGCTTGCATTTTTGTAAAAATCTAAATGTTATTATTACTGTTATTATTAAAATATGATTAATAACAACCTTTTATTGGTTTGCATTCTAAAAAATAAAAAGATCGATCAACGATTAACATGAAAATAAAAGTAATAATAATAATAGTAATTACTAGTGCTGTATGTAAAATAACAGAATAATGTAACAATAAGGTAACAAAAATACAGTACAATCCTGTAAATGCAACCGTATGATTTCCTTCTGAATACTGAGGTTCATACGGAATAATATCATAGGAAAACACTGAGTCAGTTGAACCCAAAAACAGTATGACTCATGAACGAATCATTAAGGTTTTGTACACTGATTCACTGAAAACACACCAAAAAAACAGAATGTTCTTTGAGAGTTCATCTAGAACAATACGAGAGTGCATAAAAGCCAACAGAACTATCATTTTGGAGTGCGCTGCTCCTTTAAGAAGAAAGAAACAGACTTTTAATGTCTTTAAACAGACTCTACCCTGCATAAAGAAGCACTGTGGCCTGTCCCAGACATCCAGCAGAACATCACACACAGGAAATACGCTCTAGACCAGACACTTGGACTCAGCAGCGTGATCTCAGCTCCCGACTGCCAACAAGAAACACTCCGACAGACTGAGCTAAAACTGGACCAGTGCAATTACGTCAAAGACTTCCAAAATACAGAGCCTGACAAACACGAGCTCCTCTGTTAGGATCCAACACCCTGAAGTGCTGGGTCTTTAGCCCTGGTCTCAGATAAATCAGTCACGCTTCCTGTCGGGCACAATACAGGGAAGTTCAGGATTTCCTTTCTCAAATCATCGGGAATATAAGTCCGCCTCTTAAGGATCCGAATCCAGCCATTTCTGATTCATACAACAAGGAATTTTAGAGAGTATACAGTTAAAGTCTGTGATTTGATATGTGAGATTATTAAAGAATGTTTTACAAGAAAATAATATTTAATTTAATGTGTTTCAAGCCATTTCTTGGCCATTTCTGGGGGTTTTCACTTTGACTGTTTGTGTTGCGAATAGTGGTTGAACCGATAAACTATTACACCTTCATGTAGAGTGTAAAAAAAACATATTTTTAAGTTTTCAATAAAAGACTGTAGTATGTTTTACAAAAAAATTATAAATCCAAAAAAGAAAATATATTTACTCTTTTGAATATATATATATATATATACATATATATATATATATATATATATATTCAAAAGAGTAAATATAT
>JAUYWG010000060.1:3394255-3406673 GCA_034779775.1 Enteromius afrohamiltoni | reverse complement strand
TCCACATCATTGCATTCAGTTTTTATTCACAATTTGTTTAGTGTCCCAACTTTTTTGGAATCCGGTTTGTATATAGAAAGAAAGATATATTAGTGCATTCAATATATTTAAAAAGTTTAACTAAATCACATTTTTGTTTCTAAAATCATCTTTCATATTGCAAAAATTTCACATGCTAGATTTAGATGAATTTACACACAACATATAGGCAAAAATATTTTAATTATAAAAAGAGCTATCAATTTTATAATGCATTAAACTTGGAAAAATAAGATTTTTTTTATTTAACCACTTAACAAAACCTTTTATATATTTGTATAATTGCATATTTATATATTATATATTTATATAAATGAAATGAAGTAGGAAGCAGTAGTGGTATTTTCATACACCACTATTATGTTGTTGTAGGTATTTGTTCAGTCACTATACCGTTTCGTCAATTTGTTTCTTTCAACCCATCTAGCGTTTTTATCAGATATTGAAATAATTGCCAGTATAAGCATCCCTTAATTAAACTAAATGTTTACACAGTGAAACACAGTGGTTGCCATAGAAACTGCATCCTTACGGTTTCCGTATGTTTTCAGGACCACTGTAACACAGAGATTTACATGGGAGTTTTGTCTGCCGGCATCTCCGTCTACAAGGACAGGGTACGAGTCAACCACTTTCCATGGTGAGTGTTATTTCTCATGGGAAATTGTATTGAAATAAATGCAACTGAAAGCTTGTAGTGGATACAATTTTACATTTGTTTAATCTTTTATCACCCCTTCCCTCTCTTTTTTTTTTGTGTTTCAGGTTGAAAATTGTAAAAATATCTTTTAAATCTAAACAGTTTTTTATACAACTCAGAAAAGAGCTGGTATGTACAAATTATGTGTGTTGTTTTTCATTTAACCTGTTTTTACTTGATGATTGTATCTAACTATGCTCATTACAGTACCTGTTGTTTACATAAGAAATAACTAAAGACTACAATTTAATGTATTAATATTCAACATTAAATTTTAAAGCTTTTTTTAAAGCTGATTTTTTGTTGTAGTATCAAAATGAAAAACAAATCGCAAAATTGGAATCCATCTTGAAAATGGATGATTGGCAAGTCTACACTGAGCTTGTTTTCTTCTGTCTGATCTCTGTTTTTTCATCATGTGCTTTACAGACTGAGAACAGAGAGTCTTTGTTGGGTTTCAACATGATGAACTACAGAGCGTGTAAGAACCTATGGAAAGCCTGCGTGGAGCATCACACGTTCTTCAGACTGGAGCGGCCCGTTCCTCCGGAGAGAAACCTCTTCCTGCAGTACTTCACCCTCGGGTCCAAGTTTCGCTACTGGTGAGAGCGTTAGAGTTCACACACATGTGTTCTGTTTTGGGATGTAGTGGATAGATGAGCAGACCATGGCATTAGATGTTCCACCTGATTCCAGAAAACCAATAAAATATGTTCTTAATCTATTTTTAAAGAATGGTAACTTGCAATTCAGCTCATTATCTCAAAAGTATTCCATCAGCTGGTTCAAAACACCAGTTCAGCAATGAATTATCAGTCATTAATGTTTCTTTTCTTCATAAAAGTTCAAATTTTGAGCATTCTAATGCTGCGTACAAAGACGCGATTAGACATCTTGCGGTGCGATTTGCGCAAATTAAGAGGAGCGAATGGCGCGTTTAACGCATCCGTTCGCTCAAGTGGAAAAATCTGAACTTTTGGTGAAAATTCGCGCCGCATTAACCAATCAGGAGCTTACTCTAGTAGTGACGTGAATACTAGCAAGCGGAGGCAGAATTCCGAAACTATGGAGGACAAAGTCATCATCTTTGTATGATACATCTTCGTACTTTCATAGAAAGAGGAAAAAAAAGGAAATGCGTAATAGATTCATTAAACCAGAGTTTGTCTATGAGATATACCCAAAACGAATTTGACCTCCTCAGCGGATACATGAGCACTGAACACCCGGTGTTCGCATGGAGCTCACGGCTCCGAAATCGGTGACGCAAACTTTTAAATAGTTTTCCCCTCCACCAATGCAGAGACTGAAGCCACCTGGCAGAAGCCCCTCTCATGACGCAAATTCGTGTCTATTGTACACGCGAATTAAGCGAATTTCACGTGCAAATGAAGTGAGCACAATTCGCGTCTGGTGTGAACGTACCTTAAGAATGTCAGTATTGGTTTGTTTGGTTAACTTGGTGTAGATATGAAGATATCTTAACCCTTGTGTTGCCTTCTGGTCATTTTTAAATTTGCTTCTTTCTAGAAATGTTAATGTCATCACAAAAACTAGCTTAAACAATAGCTTTGTACAGGCATTTGTAACACTTGAAATGTTTCCACTCAAAAGTGACCAGCCTACCAATAATTGCATTTGTATATATATATCATTTCTTGTTATGCCAAATACCAAGTATTGGGTTCAGTATTTTTTTCAGCTTGTTTTCTTTCACACAGTTTTGTATTTCTTTTGTGGAATTGAGTGATCATAGGCGTCTGAGCTATTTTTAAGTGCACATTGACAAAGGACAAGTTTCGTTTTGATAACATTATAGCTTGAGCAATTCCTATACGTTTTTGACCAGAAACATCATATTAGGTGTAGGATTTTCAGTGTCAAGTGAGTATATTAAGTAAACTAAATACAGTATTCTTAGTAAGTATATTATGTTAAGTAAATAAAATGCAAAATAAATTCAAATACTTTTAAAATCTTTTTTTTTAAAGCTATATCATCTGCTATTAGCAATTTTATGGTCACGACTGTAAGTCATCAGTTATCTCTCATGATTGTGTTTTGAGAGCCGGCAGTGACACTGTGTTCTGGATTTTTTTGCAGTGGGAGGACAGAGGCGCAGTCGGTACAGTATGGAAAGGAAAGAGGCAACAAAAACAGAGTTTTTGCAAGGTAACACTTTTTTTTAAAATAAGCAAATAAAACCAATAAGCGGGGGAACTCTGTGTAAACGATATGCGTTATGTAACGCTTTGGCTATCCGGTATTAATACTCAACCTTTGTGTTTATTTGTGTGAAGCTGTATCATTTTAGAATTTAGAATGTTTTTTGCATTTTAACTTTAAGTTGTTTTTTTTTAATTACACAGTTTTCAATATATAGGCTTTTTTAGTGTTTAGTTTTGTTTGTTTGTTTTTCTAATACCTGTGCACTTACATAGTAACTAGATGTGTACAGTGTAAGCACACTCTGGTACATAGTATTTCTGTAACTAAACACACACCCTTAGAATGGTGTGTGTAAGTACAAATGTGTAAAAGGACATTGGTAACAACACTTTTTTTCACTTCACTAAGTACTCATGTAACATGAATTATAACTACTTTTTGTAGCAACCATATGTATACGAGTAATTGGAACAACTCCAGGGGATGGAGGTGGCTAGGTTTAGGGATATATAAAGTAAGAGGGTGCACCATTGTAATACCAGTGTACTTACATTGTAACTCCTCAGGAACTGTGCACTTAATATAAAGTGTAACATCCTGGACACCAACCACAGTTTATATGTAAAGCCTAACTTACTGGCAGCTGCTGTGTAACATCAGAGTAAATCCATAGGAGTTGTCTACTTAATTTAAAGTGGGTAAAGTGGGTGTTATATTACGTAGTTATTACCTAGCCATTGTACTTAGATGAAATAAAATGTTATCATGTAACTAAGTTAAGGAACAGCCTGATATTATGTAGATGTAACAGGCAGCTACTGTTACACATGTTACAGACCGAGTCTGTTACACAGCTGTTTACACTTAAGTACAATCTTGATACACTTTATTTTAAGTAGCTTATGCCTGTGTACTTGAATTTATAATCAAGTTGTATAAAGTCTGCTACATGTGTGACAATCTTTTGGTTACATAAGTAGCTGTGTAACAAGTGTGTAACAGCAGCAGCCTATTACAGTTATATAATTACAAACTGTAAGGACAAATCGTTCCGTAACGTAGATACATGGTAAGTACATTTTGTTTTAAGTAGGTACAACAGCTACTACTAAGTACATACTAGGTAATTACTCTGTTTAATGGACACCTTAAAATAAAGTGTTACCATAAAGGGTAACACTTTCTTTACCAAAAAGTGCTGTTAGTCCTATTTGTACTTGCACATGACATTCTGATGGTTGTTACATGTGTGTAGCTACAAAAACCTGAAGTTTACTTGAAGTAACAAAAGTGTATTTGTACTATTTGTACCTGGTTCACCATGCTATAGACAGTGACGTGGCTATTTATCGTGGTTCTATCCGTTATATTTAACAGTATGTACAGATCTATGTGTGTACGTGTTTGGGTGTGTTGCATTGTGGGAGGGCTCTCGCCCATCTCGATCCCTGTGGTGTTAGATGTCAGTGTTTGTGTGTGTGTGTGTGTCATTGTGTGGTCAGATATTCTCAGAACGACACCCAAACACAGGAAGTGTAAGCAGGGCTGTGTAGCGCACGGCTGTGAAGGGCGTGCACATGTCGTGCACATGTTTGTGAAAACACACTCGCTTCCAAGATGCTGAGGCTGAAAGTTAAACTACGGTTTATGGTTCATCATTCTACTAGGAGGTATTTCTTTTTGAGTACGCTGAGCTTTTCCCTGTGAAGATAATTGTGTAAAGTTCAACGCTATGTTTTTAAGGAATATTTCAGAGGTAGATGTTTGTGGTTTTTAAGAGCAGCATGTGTACGAACATCGCAACAGGAAAGAGTAAACTTGTCATAGTGTATCGCTTGCTGTTTTCTTCTGATATTTTCATTCGAAAAACGTTACTTTTTTTTACATTTCGCATTTATTTACGTTAATGTAAATGCTAAAAAATATCACGGGATGAGCTGAAATGTTTTGATTAGTATTTCTAAAATTGTTATTTTTTTCTGTTAACGATCGTTTCAGAGCAATTTATAAAAAAAATAAAAATGTTCAGGGTTTTTAGATGTATGTTTTGGTTTTAAAAAAAGTTTGTATAATGTGCAATGTTGGTTTATGTAAGTGTTTAAAAAAATATTTTTTATTTTTTTTAATTAGTTCAAATTAGTGTGGATATTACTTTTTCTAATGTTGTGTGTAATTCATTCATTTTTTTTAAATTATTATTATTATTATTATTATTATTAAACGTTTATGTGCAGTTTACTGAAAGTTTTCAGAAGTAGCATCCATCATAAAACTAGAATTTTTTTTTAATGATAAACTAGTGTTTGTGTAGTGCAACTACGATAAGCTAGTATGTTTTTTTTTTTTTTTTTATGAGTGGCTTAGTGTAACAGAAAAGAGCCTAGAAACTTCTTTGTAAACTAGTGAAATATTTTTTTTATGAAAACATCAGTTTGATATTTGTGTTTTTTAGGAATATACATAAGTGTTTGTAAACTAGTTTTAGTGTAATGCTAACTATTTTTGATGTTTTTTTAAATTTGTTTGTTTGTTTTTTATGTGTAAAAGGTTTCGTGATTCATATAAATGCTAAGAAAAATCGCAAAATGACTTAATATGTAGACATTTTTATAGTATTTATAGTGTACTAAATCCAGTAAAGTGTCTTTGTGTACCTTAGGGTTAGGGTTAGGGTTTTTTACATTTATTTATTTATATATATATATATATATATATATATATAAATTAGGATAAATATAAATTAGGATAAATGCATTAAGATTTCTTTTATCAGTTTACAGGAAGAACAGCAATAATAAAGTAAAGAGTAGCTTAGAGTACTAGAAAAGAGTAATTTCTTTGTAAAATAACATTCAGATATAAAAAAAACAAAAACAAAAAACAGTTGTGATATTTTATGTATAGTTTTTAGATGTTACATGGAAAAAAAAGCTTGTTTGTGAGCTAGTGTTGTTGTAATGCTTACTTTGTTCGCAAAATTAAACTTGAATTAGAAATTTTTGTGTTAGGAACTTTGTTATAAAATGTTTTAAGTTTACAGTTGTAATAAACATTGTAACAGAAAACACTTTGTTTGTGTCAAAAAAATGCCTTCAAAATGTGTGAAATAAACCTTGTTCATTTACATATTGCAAATAACGTTAAATTTGAAATAGTTGGGCTTTTCGCAGTATTGTTTACAATAATTAAGACTTTTGATAAAAAGAGTGGCATGTGTATGAACCAAACAGGAAAGAGTGATTGTTTCTTAAGTCTTTCTATGACATATTTGCTGACAAATAAATGATAAATAAAAGATTACCGATCTCAATTCTAATCGTTACGTAACGTTAAATGTGCCATGTTGGTTTATGTAAAGGCTACAGTGATGATTCCAAATTGTAGCAAATTGACACTAGAAATAAAACTGTCCAGTGTTTGGGGTGGATCTGTTTGACGAATCTGTTGTGAATCAAATGTGTTTCCAGGTCGCCGAGCAAGCCTCTGGTCAGGAGACTGATGAGTGGGTTGGACTGGGAAACCGTCAGCAGGAACTCCCTCTCGGACGACCGGCTGGAGACTCAGAGTCTGCCGAACCGTTCTCCACCAGACTCGCCCGATCAGTGAGTTAACACATACTCACAAAACTAATCCAGATAACGCAAGTTCGTCCGGTCTGTGGGTTAGCGCTCCATTTATTTTCGTTTCTTTCTTTGCTCAGCAGTAACTCGGTGTTCACCACAGACGGGGCGCGGGTCAGGCCTTCCTCCATTGGTCACCTAGTTGATCACGTGATCGATGATTCGCCATGTCAGACGTTCACCAATCACAAGTCTGCATCCTCCACGCAGGCCAACAGCATTAGCCTGGACTCCACACCGTGAGTTTTGAACTTTGTGTCAATACGAGTGACGCTGTGCACATGGTCACAAACCTTTATTCTTGTCAGTAACTCAGGAAAGCTCAATTCGGTATGCAATAATGATAATAATTGCTATATTTGAAGTATTTTTTAAATACTGAATATTCCTTCAGTAAAATTTGTAACTCTTAAATTATTTGGATTTATTATTACTATTATTATTATTTTTAGGAATAATTTATTCATTAATTAAGGTTAATTTTATTTTATCTCCAGTATTTTTGGTACAGTGTCAAATGGATGGTTGTTAAACAACATTATATATATATATATATATACTGTTTATATGTGTGTGTGTGCATGTATATATATATGTGTGCAAAATTTTTTATATATATATAGTTGATGCATACAATAAAAATGTTTATATTTCACATGTTTTTATCACAAATGGTCATCCCCTTTAATGTTTTTTACTTATGTATTTTTTTTTTTTTTTTTTTTATCAACCTTTGGTTTTTTGGCCTTAGTGGTTAACTTGGTGCTAGGCATTGTGCTTAAGCCTATTGTGACATTAAGTCACATGAATCCCCGCCCACCCTATCCCACCCCTCCAGTGCAGCTACTAGGCAAAACGTTATGGTGCTAAAACATCCACATTGTATTACATTTGCCTGTGTGTTCCGTATGAAAACTCTACTACAATACAATAGCTCACTCATCTCTTACCCCTATCATTCTGCCATGTGCAGTTGAATCATTTTAATATTTGTAATCAGGATTCTAGATTCTGATCTGCCCAGCGAAGCGTTTTCAGCACACAAGGGCTGGACTGACACACTTTGAATCATCAAAGTTTCCGCTGCGAAATGTTGTTCTTATTTTAGCACCACACAGTAGATGCACACTCTCACTGGCAACCTGAGGTTTAATATCGTGTGACCACACACCTCTGACGAAATGACACGCTCGTGGTTCGACACTGTTTTCACACACTTTTCAGCCTGAGAATCGGCGAGCGTTTAAAGAAGGGGAAATTGCTTTCGGCTTTGTGGTGGGCACAGTTCAATGTGTTACGGTGGCACGGCTGGTTGAATTCACGCAGATGAACCCAGCACCATTTTCCATTGGAATAATCTGCCACCACACATTTCCTTTCTCAGATTGTGCCGTCTCATTTCGCAATGTCAGAATTTCCAGATCTAGGCTGTCCAGCTCACTTTCGATTCATTGTGTGCGTCAAAAGCACTTTGATGTGGAGTTTTCATGTTCTACATAAAGATTAGAGTTTTAAAGAATCTTATCTTTTCTTCTGTTTTTGGTTTTTTTGACCTGATTATGAAAAAAAAAATGCTTGTATGGTGAAATGTGGTTATAGTCGAATCACGGTTCGGTTCAAAATTCAGTAGATGTGAGCAGGAATAGCCTGAACAAAATTTAGCATGAATATAATCAGAAGATAGCAAGGTCCAATTAAAATTCTTTATGCAAATACAACAATGATATCATTTTGTTTAGTTTTGTTAAGTGTACACTGCACATTTTGTGTGTAGCGTATTCATAATGTCAATGTTACAATGTAAGAGTAAAGCACGATAGCGTTAAAGATAGCAATAAAGATATAGTTCTAAAAATCTAAAGAATAGCCGTGTCCACACCGCAACTATAACGATAAAGCACAGACAAACGATACCGTTGGGAATCATTTTCAGAACGATTTTTTCCAGCTGATGAACGAGAGAAATATTGACAACCAATCAGAATCAATCCTGCTATCATGCGCTTGAGAATTTAAAGCAGCAGGCTGTATAATAAAAAGACAATATTGTTCGCTGGTGTAGTTGCAAATATAGTTATCGTTATCTTTATAGTTTTTGTGCTTTGTGTGAACAGACCTTAATGGTTTTCGTTACTTATTTTTTTCCACACACAAACATTACGCAAAGTGTTACATTTAAAATTACTTCAAAAGTTAATTTGGTTTGAACACCTAGTACTGTAAGTGAAGTCCTGTAGTTTAGTTAATCATTTGTAAAAATTGTTTGTTTGCGCAAACTATTTTATTCAAATAAATGTATACGTTAATAAGTTAGTGTAAGAATGTTTAAACGAATCAGTAGTGACATTTATTGACAGTTTGCATTATTACTTTTTTTTTTTTTTTTTTTTTTGTATTTGCGATACCTAGTTATTGGAGCCCTTTAGTTTAGTTCATATATGCATTTTGCGCAAAATTGACGCTTTCAAAATTTATTTGTAAGTTTATAGCTTATGCATGAGAATGTTTCAGTTTATCAGTAGTGACACTTATTGCAAGCTTTCATTAATATATTTTTTATTTGATCGTCCTTGTAACATGTTTGTACGCACAAGCGTTTGTGTTAGATCGCTACATTTAATCTTTAGTAAAATATATGGTAATTTTTGGTTACTTTTAGTTTAGTTAATCATTCATAAAATGTGTTTGCACAAACTAATGTAATTAATTATGTAAGTGTATAGTAAAAAAACATATTTACTTATATTTTAAAAAGTTTGATTTTTACGAATAATCCACATTCAAATTTATTGGCAGTTTGCATTATTAATTTTTATTTATTTGCGGTACAATCGTTTTTTTTATTTAATTTTTTATTATCTATAAAAACACGTGCACAAACTGTGGCGTTAATTCGCAAGTTTATAGTTTGTGTAAGAATGTTTCAATTCGTCATTAATGACATTTATTCATTCACAAAAACATGTTTGCGTGCACTTTCACATGTAAATTTATAGTTTGCATGATTTTAGATTTAAAATATAATGGTAAAAGATATAATAGTAAAATGTAATTAAACATTTATTAATTGCAGTTATATGGTTTAGTTAAACTATCACAAAATTTATTGGAAGTTTATGTTAGAATTTTTTTTTATGTTAACCTCGTTTTTGTAGTCTTGTAGTTTAGTTAATAATTCGTAAACCATTCTTATGTTTTTGTGTGTATTGTTTTAGGCTCATTGTTTCCAAAAAAAAGTTACAGTATAAGACCCAGCTAATTGATTAATTGCAGATTATTTTCATTATTATTTTTCATTAGCTAAAGCAATTAGTTGTCTAACATTAAAAAGAAATATCTGCAAAAACAATGTTGCAGTGAGTCTAAATTTGTATGTTAAGCGGTTCAGGCGAACTGTACGCTAACCTTCATTCATTTCAACTGGTTAATGTGAACAATTTTATGCCATTCAGCGTTTTCGACTCAGCACATTCAACTGTCACAACCCACAGTAAAACAACACAAAAGGCGAATCGGATATCTCTCCCTTCAGCCTGACAGTCCAAACAATCCTGGTCTTCGCTCTAACAGCGATTTTTTTTTTTTTTTTAGCCTCGTTTGTTTTTATTATGTAAATGTCCTGGAGGCCGGGGCGCTGAGCGCTGTCTGTAGACTGCAGAGCAGAGGGGCTTTCATGCTTGAAATCTGTGAATTCATAATGAGACCCTGTGTGTGTGTGTGTGTGTGTGTCCGCAGACATGGCTTCTCTCTGAGCAACAATCCCTGATCTTAATACTCTTCGCCTGCTATGCAAATATGCAGAGCTTTGATGAATTGTTGGAAATCTTCGCTAAACACCCAGCAGATATACAGCACTGCTCATGCCTCCTGCTACTTACTTACAGAACATAAATCATCCTTGTTGCCTAGGATACGCTGCTTTATGAAAAGTCTGGGAATGGGGGAATCGGATCATCTTACACATGATCTTTGGATGGATCTTCAGTTTATCCTCGCTTATAGACAAAGTTCGCATGGTTACAGAAAAAAACTTTTATAGGGATCAGGGAATTTTAATAGTTTAAATTAAACGTTTAAATTAAGTATTTTTGGGGGGGTTTGGGCTTGGAAAAAAAACGGCAAATCAAAGTTGTCTAGTTGCGCTTGACTCTAAAATATCCGATCCACTAGAAATGTCTGTTTGTATGTGGTCTGGAAATCACGCACAACTGGAAAATTTATGAAAGTTATGAAATATTCACAAGTGAAAATATGTGTGAGAGGTCCGAGTTATGCAAAAAAAAATAATAATAATAAATGCAAAAAAATAATAATAATAATAAAAAAATTATAAAATTAAGGTAAATAAAAATAATTAGTAGAATTTCTCTTATTTATCAGTCAGTATTGGATATTTAATTTTGGATATTTGTTTCTTTATATATAGTGCTAAAAACTGTAAAACAAAAAAAACCATGAATGTGCAATATGCACAAAAAAAGCAATTAGATAAACATTTTTTTAATATATTTTTTATATTTTATACTTTTTACAATGTAAGAGTAAAAAATTGCCATTGAGGTTAACTTTTATTTTTTGTTGTTCATTTCATTATTGATTTTAGTTTTTGCTGCTCTATGATTTATTTTATTTTTTTATTTGTAAAAACATGTTTGGAGAAACTATTGCATTATGCTAGTTTAAGAATATTATGATTAATCAATTTATTGCCAATGTTTCATCATTATTTTTATAGTTTTATCACATATCACATAGATTTATCTCTTTTAAAGCATTTTCGTATAACAGAGCGCCCAGCTTAATAATTGTAACTATTTTACGTTCAAATTGAGTAGTTACCAATAATACATACTATACAATAATAATATTGCAATACCTTACATAAATCTATTGATTTAAGTTTAGTGTTTTTTCAATTTGTTCAGCTTAAGAATATTTAAATAGCACATATACAAATACATCTTTTAATTACATTTTCATAATTGTCATTTCTGCATACAGAGTTTTGTTTTTGGATCTTTTTACATTTATTTATAAAACAGAATTTTTAATAGGCTATTCTTTGTTGCATCTAAATTTAAAAACAGTATTCAGTGGGTGCGTCCTTGAAAATTTGTATTAAAGGCATAAAAACTGCATAATTTTTCATCTATGCGCCACACTCTATAGTACTATAGTGGTGAGATAGTAGTATCTCTAAAAATGCGATAGATGGCGCTAAACACTTACACAAATACTCCTTCATACAAATCTTGCCTAGACTCTGTTTTCCAGACTTTATTTATTAACATCTAATTTATGTATTTATTTGCTGTGAATTGCATTTACTGGCTCTGACCTCTAAGCTACATCGTCCACAGATGCTATAAGCAATGTTTTCGTGAATTAATTTTTGCATTAATGTTCTCCAGGTCTCCTGATGTGACGACGGACGAGCAGCCACCGGCTCTGCCCCCAAAACAGTCCAGAAGAGAGCCTCTGACCCAAAACGGTAGATCTCAGTCCCAGCACGAGCTGGACGAGCACCTCGGCGAACTCTACAACGTACCTGCGGCGTCAGGAAAGAGCATGGTCAGGAAAACACGCCCACAGACATACACGCACTAATCTCTCGCTACATGTGTTTGATTCATATTTGTTTTTTTCCCACAGAATGGAGCCGTGCCTCATGATAATCTTGTTCTGATTAAAATGAAGCCGGATGAGAACGGACGATTCGGATTTAACGTAAAGGTCCGTTTATTTTTTTGGTTGTTCAACTACTAATGCACATCATGTTCAAAAAACATCATGTTCTGCTCTAGAACATTATTTATTTTATTATTGTATTATTTAAATATATTTAAATATATAAATCTCTATCTCTCTCTCTCTCTCTCTATATATATAT
>JAUYWG010000060.1:3377012-3394155 GCA_034779775.1 Enteromius afrohamiltoni | reverse complement strand
TTCTTGTTTCTTTTTTTTTGTTACCAAAATGTATTTATTTCTTTTATTTCTTTTTTGTGTCTATTTATTTCTGCCTCTTTATCCACAGGGTGGCGCTGATCAGAGGATGCCTATCATAGTGTCGCGTGTGGCTCCAGGAACTCCGGTGAGTTCATGCATCTCTCAGAAATCAGATGAAGTGTTTTTCTGTCAGGTGACACGAGTCTCCTTAAAGTCACGAGGCGCTTCAGAAACAGCAGCTCAGTCTCATGATTCATGCTCCATTTCATTCCCTCAGACAGGAATACCGAAGTTTAAAAGATAAAATCCAGTTCGTTGTTTAAACAGACTAGATAAAATTTCTCACTGTGATTTATATGGCCCTCACCTATCATCTGTGACCTTTGACTTCTGTCAGGCTGATATGTGTATGCCGCGCCTCAATGAGGGTGATCAGGTGGTGCTGATTAACGGTCGTGATATCTCAGAGCACACTCACGATGACGTGGTTATGCTAATCAAGGCCAGCTGCGAGGACCAATCAGGAGAGCTCATCCTGCTCGTCAGGCCCAATGGTAGGATCCGTCTGGACATGCACTAAATATGAATCTTGGTAGTGTAAAATATATGTGAAATCTAAAATACACTTATAATAATACAAGTTTCTTTACTTCCTTTCCCTCAGCCATCTATGATGTGGACGAGGAGCAGGAGAAGCTGGATCTGGAGCCAGATTTCCAGTATATTCCAGAGACCTCCGGTCTGATTCACTCAGAGGCCGATAGTTTGAGATCCTCCATACAGCTGCTGAGAGACGGCCTGTCCAGCGGCACCGTGCCTACACAGTTTGATGTAAGTTACACAACACATGAATCTAATCGTTTGTGTCATAATGTATTATGTTTATATTTTTAATGTTTGTATGTAATTCAATTCAGTATTTAACTAATAATATTTTAAGAAATGTTAGAAATTGAAATAGAAATTGGGAACATGTTTCTAAATAAATATAAAGTTTTCATTAATTATATTTGCATATATTCTCAGTAAATTTATCAAATTTGTATATATTAAATGGTCTTATGTGTCAGATTGTTTGCTACATATATTCTAAATAAAGAATATATATATATTTTAATATTTATAAAAAAATTAAATTTAATTAGGCAATGTAAATCCAATAATAAGATATCAATTTTATTTAATGAATTATGTTTTAAGAAATATTGGACAATATTAACAGTTTAACATATTTTGTTTTTTTTTTAATTATTATATATTTATTATAATGTTATATTTGTATGTTACAGTATATGTGTAATGTTATATCTCAATTTTTTTTATAAACAAAACAAATACATTTTTTTAATAGTCAAAACAATGTCATAAATTAATATAAGAAATTATAAATAAATTACATTGCTGCTCTTATGTTTAAGATTGCAACGTGTTGTAAATAAATATATATATATATATATATATTGCAAACTGTGTGTGTATCACATATCCTTTTGATTTTCATTTTCGTTTGTTTGTCGTCTACATCTAGAAATCCTGCATTGCACTGGGTTGTCTGCTGCATTACATTGTAGTTACATAATTTCCTGTCGCTCTTTCAGGCTGTCTCAATTACTTCCTGTTTGCTGAGCTTGCTGTTATTGTTGTCATGACCTCTAAAATGAAACTGCCAGTATTGCACAGTAACACATAGTGAAAAGTCATGTTATTTTTGCTGAAATCTTAGGCAGAAATTGCATTTTGTTTTGCTTTTTTACATTTACTGTTTTTCTTCTACAGCAACTCTACAGGAAGCGTCCTGGGATGTCCATGTCATGTGCCAGATTGCCGCAAAACGTCTCCAAAAACCGCTATCGGGACATTTCTCCATGTGAGTACACACAGCTTGTGTTTGTTTTGCACTCAGAGATGTTTTCGTGATTGTCTGGACGCTCATACCGCTTTATTTTGTGACACAGATGACACCACTCGAGTTGTGTTGAAGGGCACTGACGATTACATCAATGCAAATTTCATTAATGTAAGCGTTCATCATTTAATTATGGTTATTTAAATGTTATTCTGTCAACGTTTTGTTCTTGGAAAACTGAATATATTTGTGTGTATTCAGATGGAAATCCCAGGTAAAGGGGAAGTAAAGCGGTATATCGCCTGCCAAGGGCCTCTTCCTGGGACCTGCTCCGACTTCTGGCAGATGGTGTGGGAACAGAGCGCCGCTCTAGTGGTCATGCTCACGACACAAGTCGAACGTGGCAGGGTATGAAGATATTTCTTAAAAGTATATTCACACAACAGTTATTTCTGGTCCTTGAATCTGATTGGCTGATAAGAGTGCAGTTGCAGAGAGTGTCACGGTGGTGCCCAAATCCAGTATCATTTTGTAAATGTTTTTTTTAATAATTCAGTTTTTGTGTTGTTTTAATGTAGTTTTAAGAGGTTTTGAGGTGGGAATGTACTTGTTTATAGCTCACATACACAGTTTGTTAATGAGGATTATGTCTGATTTCGGACATGTGAGCTCCAGATAGTCAGCGGCCATTCCGCACACATGAAGCCCCACAAGAAGAATGTCCCAGAGAAGACAGTTTTGACAAATTCCGTGTAGTATATAGTGTAGTATATGTAGTATAGAGTGCTGCCTTTGTACTTTTGACTGAATGTATATGCATGTGTATATATGTTTAATAAAATGAATAGAAATAGAAAAATAATAGAAAGATAAAAGATAAAAAATATTTTTTAATTTATTTTTTTTTAAATGTTTTTATTTGCTAAATTATTTTTAATGAACTCTAATAAGTGAACATCAATAATTGCCCATTTAATACATATAGTAAACTGCAAAATGTCATGAATTAATTTACTAAGTTACAAATAAATTACTCCCTTGGTCATTATTTATTATTAATTATTTTTTAATTATTCTTAATTGCCTTTAAATAGTCTGATCTTATTGTTTCTATAATTAAAATGTAAAAATTAGCTAACTGCTTTTTTTTCTGCTAATATAACCACAGCCTTGAGGGCGAGGCTTAAATATTAACCAATGAGCAGTTTTGGCTTGGTGTGTTCCAAAGTCAAACATTCCAATCAAATCCTGACATATAAATTAAGTCCCGCCTACTTGTCTTTTAATATTTACGCTTAAGATAACATCACTTTATGGAAGTTTAATGATACAAGAATGCCATTTTGTTACTTTTGTCCTCTCCATGGTTGTGTTCTGAATTCTATCAGAAGATGTATCTTCTCTTCCAGGTGAAATGTCATCAATACTGGCCAAACATTTCGGCCAGTGGCACCTATGGAGGCTTTCAGGTTACATGTGTGTCAGAGGAAGGGAACTCGGCGTACCTGCTCAGAGATTTGACGCTTACACACTTGGAGGTGACGTAACGCTATAAATGTTTTTAGTTTTAGTGCAAATAGATTTCTGTTCTAATATGGGTTTGGATTTTTGTTCAGAGTAAAGAAGAAAGGCAGATTTGTCAGATGCAGTACTTGGCGTGGCCTGATCACGGCGTTCCAGATGATTCGTCAGACTTTTTGAACTTTGTCAGTCAAGTACGCAGCAAGAGAATGGACGCGTCAGAACCTGTAGTGGTTCATTGCAGGTCAGGCATAAAAAAAAAAGTCCCGACAGTATCCACAATCAACATCTCATTAGCCAAAACACCACAACGGTGAGCAAAATGTTTATTACCTCCACCCCTTTTTTTTTCCAGCGCTGGGATTGGTCGCACCGGGGTGCTTATCACCATGGAAACAGCGATGTGTTTGATAGAAAATGGTCAGTCAGTTTATCCTTTAGACATCGTCAGAACCATGAGAGACCAGCGTGCCATGATGATCCAGACTCCAGTGAGTATTCTCATCCACATCAAGTATGTAGATGAGCATTTATCGCAAAAAGCATTTTCTGAAAACAGCAGTGGATTAATACACACGACTCTCTAAAAACTGAGTCAAACCAGTTAATTGAATTGCATTGAATTGATCCTCTGCAGTTATGTCACAATCTTTTTCCCCAAAGCAATCATGAGCTGCAGTACCA
This sequence comes from Enteromius afrohamiltoni, assembly GCA_034779775.1. Lineage (NCBI taxonomy): Eukaryota > Metazoa > Chordata > Actinopteri > Cypriniformes > Cyprinidae > Enteromius > Enteromius afrohamiltoni. The sequence goes on along the minus strand of JAUYWG010000060.1, from coordinate 3,390,104 downwards.
ATTTAGTTTAATTAAAGTTTATAAATATCTAAAATTATTCTGCGATTTTTAGAGTTCTACTATGAGCTTGGTTAACTTGCTATAAAAACTATTAATTATCTCAAAATATCTAAGATTCGACACTACAAACTAAAAGTTTTGGTTAATACGGACTTAAAACAGATTTCAAGTAAAAAAAATTTTAAATTTGTGCATAAATACGGTTTTGTTTAGTTTATTCATTAAACAGTTGATATCCATTTTCTTTGTTTTCAGAGCCAGTACCGTTTTGTCTGCGAAGCGATTTTGAAAGTTTACATTGAGGAGATCGTAAAGCCATGCGAGACGGAGCCTCCGGTCGAAAAGGAAGAATGAACGCCGTCTTTCAATGTTTCTGAGGTTCTTCTGTGATTTACAACTACTGCCAGTGAGATCTGCGCTCACCTCGCTGTCGCCCCCTGCTGAAAGGCAGCGGACATGACCGCCTGCAAGCTAGAATACAGACGAAAATGCACTATTGCACTTTACAGCGACAAACAATGACTTAAGGGAATTTTTTGTTTAAAAAATTGTTTATCAGGTTACTGATGAGTAGGTACTGTTAATAATGTTAATTATTTGGGTTAGAGAAAGAAATTAGCTTTTGCTTTTGTGCCAAAAGCTGAAATGAGCCACAGTCCATGTCAGAATTATCTCTTGCAACAAACGACAGCACGTTTTATGTTCTATTTATTTGTTTTGGGGGATTTTAAGCAGTGAACTTGAAAGCAACAGGTGCTCGGCCCATTTTCTTCCCTTTTCCTGACTGTGACTGTAATTGTTTTAACGTTTAGGTTTAAAACATAAGTTAAAATCGTTAACATATTTTTTTTTTTTGTAATTGTTGAATAATAAACAAATCTTTTAACGATACACAATTAATTCGTTTTTACCCAGGCGCTTTGAAGATTTTTTTCGTAAAGTACTTTTGTTACTTGATAAAGTTTCCATGGTTACTTTACAGTTCTCTCAAAATTTAGCGAAATTAACAGGCCACCAGCTGCGCTGAAAATGAGCCATGGTAAAGACCTGGTAAAGATGCCTCTAAAACCGATTGGTGTGTCGCTTTGGCTAATTGCTATATATTGCAAGGCTACGTGTAGTACGTAAAGGCTGGCGTTTGTATCGTTAAATATGCATCAGGCAGCTGTCTTCTTTCAGATCCATGTTTGCCGGACCTTTGAAGCATTTTATTTAGAAATTAAAGCTGTGAATTTCACATCAGCTTCATTGGCGGACACTAGATACTCAATTGATAAGTATGGACACAAATTAAATGTTTAATGTATGATTTAGTCTAGCGTTCTTTCTGGTTAGCGTAAAGATCACCACATATTCAGAATTACCGATTTTCTTCCATTTTTACGATCAAATTTGCAAAACGTCTACTGTAAGAAACCGATTACCTTCAGATTTTAGTTGTTCTAATTCTGCTTATGATTGGTTATGCTTATCCATATCTCCTCTTTTTTTAACTAGAAAAAAGTAAGCAATTACCTGCAGTATGCGCAAAAGGTGGTCATAGTTCATTTAGTTCTAGCTACGATTGTGGAGATGATGGCATTTACAGAACTCATTGGCCGCTTTACTTTTTTATTCACCGCAAATGCAAAATGTAACTATCAATATATTTAATGCGTTTTTAGTTTTAAGTGATCACTTTATGCATTCTGAAGAGAAAAGATACGCAAGACTTATAGAGCAAAATGTTTTTAAAATAACACTCCGGACCATCGTATTTGTTTGCGAATGTTTTTTATGAACAATACCCCCCATACAATGTTTAGCGGTGCCATTGCGCAAACGATTTGGAATTAAGGACCAATCCCGCCCACCGTTTTGAATGTGAGCCGATTTTGCTTCAGTGTACGTCGCTATAGCGCAGCAGCTAGAAATTTACTACCGGCGTTGCGTCGGAAGTGGTGGTATTTTTGTATTTAACAAAAAAAAACGACTGAAAAAAGGACAGCACTTTGCAACTGACTGTGGTAGTCAGCTGTGCTACTGTAGAATTTATACTGTAATTGTGTGATGGGAAAAATATGCCGTTTAATTATTTATGTTGAACATTTTGTCAGATACGGACACCTATGGGGGGTGGGGATGGGTGGGGGCTCTTAACTACATAGTGTCAAATGTGAAATACTTGTAAATACAATGTTATATATTAAAAGTGTTCTGAAAAGATAATGGTGGTTATTTTTGTTTTAGTGTGTTTTTAAGATGTCAGAAAAGTACACAGGAAATTGTATGTCATGTTTGTATATCTCCCAGTTGTGTTTGTGTGTTTGTGAGAGAGCGAGGACGTCTTTTGTACAGACTGTTTTGTTTCTTACTGGCGTACCTTTTGAAATTGTGCTTAATTAAGCTGAGTCGTCTTTTGGCGCTTGTGACACGTCAAATCAAATATAATACAGCTCAAACTTCTATTTTCAGTGTTGTTTTTGATAAATATCGACCTGCTACTCATATAGGAATGAAAGAACCAACACATTCAATTTCGCAGCTTGTCTTTTTAATTTTTTCTTGGCATTTCACATGGCATGTTGCACAGGGATAATTGAATCAGCCATACAGAGGCTAAAAAATTCATGCTGGCTTTATGGATCTCATTGCTGTCGTTTTTTACTTCTTCAAGACCTCAACGTCAACGTCCTCTGTTCGGGAAACGACCTTTCCATCAACCACCTCTTCGATTACTGTGCGAACACGCTTGGTCACCACAGGTTCGGCTGGAAAAATAAAGAAAAATTTAGTTAAAGCTACCCAAATGCAACTAAATATCAACATTTTAATTGTATTTAAATTTATGTATGTAGTATTTTATAATAGTAAATATTTTTTTAAGAACACTCACGCTTGGGAGGAGGAGGAGCTACAATCTCTACAACTTTGATTGTCTGTCTCCTGTAACAAGAAAATAAATAAATAAATATTGTGCAAATTTTGTGATCTTTATAAAGACGTTCATTTGCGCATTTGCTAAAAACTTACTGCACTTCCTCTCCATCCAGAAGCCTCCTGTACTCTGCGATCTCCAACTCTAGTCTGGTCTTGATGTCCAGGAGCAGTTTGTATTCGCTGCCCTGTCTTTCGATGTCTATGCGCATCTGAGAAAGCTCCATCTCCAAACCGTTGATAACGGCCTGCAACTGGCTGAGCTGGATGCTGTACCGTGACTCTGTCTCTCCCAGTGTGCCTTCCAGTGCTGCTTTCTGTCAAATCATAAAGCATAGAAGAACGATGAGGGTGCGTAATAAATTGCTTAGATGGCTCCCTCTAGAGGCAGCCATGATAAAATCTCTCTTTTTTCAACATTATTGTTTAAAGCCACTAGAAACTTGAGCCTAGAAATATAATTAGGGGTGTGGCTGTGGATGTTGGATAAAATAAATCTCCCCCTAGTGGTTGTGGAAATGTTAAAGCTAGTTTGAATTGCAAACATTTACCAAGCTGAGCTGTGACTGTAGTTCGATCTCCAGGCTCTGAAGCATCCTCCTGAGCTCGCTGATTTCACTGCGGGACATTGAGATGTCTTCTTGTCTGGTGGTTACCTGCTTGTTCAGTTCATCGAACTGAAGGGATAGAAGTTTGAGGTCAATATCTGGATGATTGTGTATGTTTTAGCCATCGAGAATACGATCAAAAACACTTACTTTGCCCTTGTACCAGGACTCAGTATCTCTGCGGTTCTTTTCGATGACTCCCTCATACTGGTGTCGGATCTCCTCCAAGATGCGGGCCAGGTCTTGCTGAGGTGCAGCATCAACCTCTACGTTTACGCTGCTGGAGGTCATTTGAGCACGAAGAGCTGCGAGTTCCTACAGAACAGTAGCTGTTAGCTTATGCACCTTTTTCGTACATTAATATTGCAGGGGATGGACGTGCTTGATAATTGATCAATTAAAAATTTAGCAAAATAGTTGCAAATGGCTCCCTCTAGATGCAGCTAGCAGGAAATATCTTTTTTAACATTTATAAAAACTACAACTAGTAGCAATGTGATCGGAGAGTAATAATTAGGGGGCCGCCTATGCAGTTTCGATCAATTAAAGCTCCCCCTACTTGTAGAGAAAGGTATTACATTTTTACATGAACTTTCACACAAATGTCCTATTGGAGCGGTAAATGTGAATAAACTCCAGCGCTCCAGGTAACATTTAATTACAGGACTAGTGTTTTTAAAATTACACTTGATTGGAGAAAATAATTGGTTTGGTGGATTATTTGGTAATGATCTTGCTTCACTGCACCAGGTTTGCCATGCCTGGAAGGCTATTAAATCTTTTTGATCTCACCTCTGCATGGTTTTTCTTCAGGTACACCAGCTCCTCCTTCAGACCCTCAATCTGCATCTCAAGGTCTGAGCGAGTCATGGTGAGTTCATCCAGAACCTTTCTCAGACCGGCGATATCAGCCTCCACAGACTGGCGCAGGACCAATTCATTCTCGTACCTGAAGCCGGCAAGAATAACAATGGTTATGTTGGGAATCTAAAAAATTTCAAGTGTTAAAATGTGGGGTGTGGGTGATTAATTAAGTTTGGTTTACCAGTCTAGACTGTTTTTTTTTACCTAATTACTAGAATGGAATGTGACATTAGTTATATAAACTTCACGAAAAGAGCATTTAATTGATGGAATTAGCAGGTAAAGGTTTTTGTTGTACTAACTTGACTCTGAAGTCCTCAGCTGCAAGTTTGGCGTTGTCAATCTGAAGGATGATTCTGGCATTGTCCTGGCTGGCAACAGTGATCTGAAGACAAACAGAAAAAAAAATGAGACTCTCGTTGTATTTTTAGAAATATTTCCATATATATTTTTATGCATCCATTATATAGTTTGTATATGTGTTCTAAAACATGTCTATTTAGATTATTGCATTTTATTTATTAGTTTTATTTAGTTTTGGTTACTTTATTACTTAAACTTGCTTTATGTCAGCTGGAAGTCAAGATAAAATTTCTAGTCTTCACTTCTATTTTATATATATAGAGAGAACAACCCTGGTGATATTATTATCCAATACAAACATTTGTCATCTTTTTTTAAGTTTTATTAATTTACTGTTTTATGTCCATAAAATATAATCGTTTTAGTATTAAAGTCAGTATAGTTTACTTTTCATTGAGATATTTTCAATTTCCACGTGCCAAATAATATAAGTGTTACAGTTGTATAATATAAAACCACTCACTTTTTTGCGCAGATCTTCGATGGTAACGTAATAGTGGCTGTAGTCTCTGGACACAGGGGTTCTCTTCTCGTACCACTCCCGGATCTGGCGCTCCAGCTGCGCGTTGGCTTTCTCCAGGGAGCGCACCTTCTCCAGGTAGGTCGCCAGACGGTCGTTGAGGTTCTGCATGGTGGTCTTCTCGTTAAAAGCCACACCGTAGCCATTGTCACCGCCGCCGAGCGCGCTGGCCAGGTCGAAACCGCTCTTGGTACTCTGTGCGTAAGAGACGCGCATGTTGGAGCCCCCTGCACCTGCGTAGACACTTGGCGCATGACCGACGGCGATGCGCCTGGAGTATCCACCGCTGAGCGAGAGCGAGGTGAAGGGACGAGAGCTGGAGCTGGACAAGCTCTTGCGTGAAAAAGACTGGGTAACCTGAGTCATGGTTTCCGTTCCTGTTGCCTTTGCGCTTTGTTTGGACACCTCTGACAGCTGCTTAATGGTTTTGGAGAACCAAGGGTCTTTTTATACAGTTTGACTGAGGGGTGTGGTTATTTCAGCTTATTTATGTTAATGATTATCGGAAAAGCATCAAACAGGTGTGTCCAGGGCGCGTCTCTAAAATGGCCCAGGAGAGAGCCCTGAGGCTCGCCTAACCTGATCGACACGATTTCATGAATAATCATTAATTCTAGGTTAATTCCCCAGAATTTAGGGTTTGATGGGTTAGGATAGACATAACAAATGAGTACCACTTTAGAACGTTTGCTAACAATAACAGCCATTTAACATTACATAAAGCCAAAAAAAGGTCAGTAGTTTATACTGCACCACTTTATATAAATCATACATTTTTTATAGCTTTTATAGCTACACATCAAGACTAAAAACCATATTTGTAATTGTATTTGTAATTTCAAAGGTTAAAAGTAAGATCTTTTTTTAATTTTGAATACTGAATTTATTTATTTATTTGCACTTTAATGCATGTGCACTCTGTTTTGCATATGTAAAATATAAAATGACACAATAAATAAAAATGTTGGGGCTTATTTTAGGTGCTTTTATTTATCCGAAAATGCGTACAATTATTTTAATATTTCTTACAACAGACCTAAGACACGGTTTTATTATCATTTTTATTATTTACATGTATTTTCTTTATGTCAATATGTACAAGTTAGGCCTGCGTTTTAAATGGAAGTTGTTTTGTAGTGTTTGTCCCCTTTCACTTGTGCAGTCACCGGTCCGTGGCTGTATGTATCTGATAAGGTTATTGCCCTGTTAGGTATGTTCAGAATGAGCTCTAAAAGCCACAGGTTCACTATCAATGTCAGTCCACACCCTTGATGATTAGATCTGAGGAACAAGCCTGATTTAGGCTAAATGAATACAATAAAGCAAGCTATACTTTAGTCACCGATCATAGTACTAGTATGATATGTTGATGCAACACCATATTGCACCATAAAACGGATGCTCTTTTAATCCAGCTCCAATTAAAGTTTCCAAGGAAAATGTGACTCAGGTAATGATTCAAATGTGGAAAAAAAAAGCTCACGCAAGGTTTCTGGCCGCGACAATGTGAACTTTTACTTTTTCCCAGTCATTAAGCGCCATTATTCTAGAGAAGTACATTTAACCAGCCCAAAGGCATGCAATTACAATGTTTTCGAGTCATGTGTGTCTGTGATTACATGTCCCAGACACACCGTACAAAGGTGAGGTGCAATTACACACGTACTGGATCGTGTTCTTTATGATCCATGCGCATAATTATTTTTTCTTTCACTTGTCCCAATGTCATTCCTCTCTCGTCCTCATTCGCAGCTCTCTTCTCAAAAGCCCTACAGAGCGTCTCGTTCTCGGCGTTATCTTTCCACTCCCGCCCGCATACCTCGCCTCATCCAGACCGAGTCCTGCGTCTGTGTCTGGCGGTCTGTGGCGTGCAGGTTCCGGCCCGCGCCTTCACTCGTTCCCCTCTCACACACTTTCCGTCACCGCTTTCGTGCTTCACCACTCCCTTCGGAGTCATGACTTTTTAAACCCCCTTTTGTTGTTGTTGGGTTTACTCATTTGAATCTTTTGTTTTGGTTCAGGTTGGTCAGGAGAGAGTGAGGCGATATTTTTAGAGGTTTACGCATCGTCTACAAAAGAACAGGCAAAACTTATTAAAGTAAACGACATTTACATTAGAGGAAAGTATCTTAGGAATGTCAAGGGTTCAGTTGCATAACTTTAAATTATATAGGCTAACTGAATACATACAATAATGCAAATTAAGAAATAAAAATGAGCATAAATTGTGCTAAATCTATTTACATGATTGTTATTTTATTTTATTTTATCACTGGTTCAGTGTGCAGTGAATCATCTGAAGCATTTCAACACACAAATATTTGTAAACTCTTATAAATATTTATTTTTATTTTTACATTTTACTTTGGCATACTTTCCCATCGATCATCTGACAACTTTACACCACCAATATTTAACTTATTTTATTTTAGCCACTGGCACAGTTTGCCACGAAGCATCTGACACACCTCCCCCACAACCTTTTTGTTTAAAATAAAATATTCATTAAATAAATAATACGTTACTAAATAATTACTTGATAATTCTAATTTGATATGAACAAATCTAATAAATATTCTAATAAAATTACTAATTATTTTCAGCCTGCCATTTACAAAAAAAAAAATGTCCTGTAAAAAAAATTTTTTTCCTGTAAAAAAAGTCAGTACGCTCACGTTCAGCTCTGAATTGCCAAAAATATAGCTTTGTCTGAGAAAATATTCTTCCCGCTGACGTATCTTACTTTAATCTCACACAATACGTCATCGTTCATGTATAAAGCTGTTTGTTTTTTGTCGTTAGTGTTGATCCTCAGACTAAAGAATGACCTTTGAATGAAACCCTTGCAGTATTCAGACGATACTGGGCAGTGGTTTGGTGTAGGTAAGATGATACCAGTAGGGGCAAATGGGTACCAAAACAACAAAATCTTGCGTCAGAGTTGCTTTTTCAGAGCAAATCTAAACACTGACTGAGTTTACTATCAATAGTAGATTTATGTGAGGTTCACGCAATGTATTGTAAAACATTCCTCAATGTGATTTTTTTTTCTCGAGCTGCCACCTGTCGGCCGACATCCAGACCATTGTCCCTAAATGTGGTAATGTTTTAAGTGTTGGAAGCATTTCTTCTGTTTACACAGCAAAGGTCATGCGTCTTAAAGGTCAACTTAACGCCGGGTAAGCGAAAAACCAACGGTTCATCCCGCCACCCCAAACCTGTCGGACGAGTCTTAAGTGTCGTTTTGAGTTATGTGCCCTTCCTTGTGGGTTTAATCATCAAAGACACTCCTCAACATAATTATTAGACTCGCAGTCTCTTTTCTCACCCGAGGCGACTGCCAACCGGTGTCAATGCAAATTAAAGATTTCTTTTGTGAAGGGTTTCACTTTAAAATGTAACTTAAACCCTTTACATGCACACGTTTTATTGATACCAGTGTTCTGGGCTCTCAGCTGACACAGCTGAAACTTGCAGCGGATTTTGCTGAAAAGAACCAGTTTTCTCAGTCGTTTTTTCATTTTAATCACTTTAAATGTTGACGTAATAGTGTGAATTGTCATGAAGGTTTATGTATGATTTATGCAAATCTTTAATGACCGAGATAATTATGGTGAGGCCATCATTCACTATGAGAACTAGTCAAATCAATCTTGAGAAGTTTACTTTTTATTCTGCGGTCAGCTGGTTATTATTTTTATTTTTATTATGATTTATTATTCTCTCTCTCTCTCTCTCTCTCTCTCTCTCTCTATATATATATATATACATCTATTAAAATAATATATAATTATTATTATTATTATATATTTATATAAAGAAAATATATAATCTCTCTCTCTCTGTGTATAAATATACCTATATTTTGCTCATTTTTAATTATAATATATTTATATTTATATATATTTATAATAAAAAAAACTAAGTTATAACACACACACACAAACATATATAAATATAATATTTTAATAAATAAAGTAATGATAATAACTATTATTATACAATATATCAATTATTACACACAAAAACTCACAATATATTTATTTGGGATATCTTTATTTTGAGTGAGTTTATTTTTTATTAAATACATAAATAAATACATAATCCCATTATATTATACATATCTTATGTAAATGCTTTTGTTTTGTGTGCATACATATGGACCCTCTGACCCTGTTTGACTGTGCATGTCTCTTTTGATGTGGCTGTTTCTTCTGATCATGTCTGGTGTGGTTAGTGTTGTCACATTGTCCAATAATGAAGCAGACAACCAACACGATGTTGCATGTTTGCGGAACAATGTAGCTTTTCCAAAGGAGACAGTCCTATCTGTTTGGACTGACGTTTCATGAAAGATAGTTGGACGACTTTCCTGGAGTCATTAACAGCAAAAGACCGTTGACAGTTCTTTTTCTCTGTTAATCTTGTTTGAGTATTTGTTTATCTTAACACACAATTCTGGTGTAATTGAAGCATCTCTCTTCAAATGACCTCTTCATGAGCTCCTTAAACAACAAGTGAAGTGTTAAAATGAAAAACTTTTAGTGGTTTGACTAGTTTTTGTTCCAAATTTCAAGTAGGAAAATCAAACTGCAGCCAAATGCTAACGTTAACAGCTAACTTTCGTCTGGATTTATAGACCTCCTTGATCAAAAAAGGCTTACCAGTTGAATATATATGTTAACGGCCAGCTTTCAGAAAGAATTCATGAGTTGAACGCTAATGCCAATGATTCGTTTTCACCAGGCATTACAGACACCTTTGATCATAAAAAACTTGTTTGACTGCTAATGCTAATTACTAGCTTCTTTCAGACGTTATAGACATCCTTGATCGGAATAGATGCACCAGTTGGATGCGAATGTTAACTTACTCCTGCTAAAAAAACAGCATATGCTGGTAAGGTATGTTATGAAGCTGGGATGCTGTTTTCAGTTGGTCTTTAGCTGGTTGGCTAGTTGAACGCTAATGCTAAATAAAATTCTCTAGTCTATGACCTCCTTAATTGAAACAAACCAGAATGATACTGACCTCTTTGATTGAAATATAGTCAGGATGCTAATGCTAATAACTTTCGTTATATTTTACTGACCTTCTTGATTGAAACCAATTCACCAGAATGCTAGCAAAAAGTTTCTCTAGATTTTTCTGACCTTGAAACAAACTCAACAGAAAGCTAATGCTAATAACTTTCTTTATTCACTGACCCCATTGATTGAAATACTGTATACTCAGGATGCTAATGCTAATAACTTTTGTTATATTTTACTGCCCTCTTTAAATGAAACAAACTCACCAGAATGCTAGCACTAACTTTCTCTAGATTTGACTGTCCTGTAATTGAAACAAACTCACTACAATGCTGACGCTAATAACTTTCTCTTCATTTAACTGACCTTGAAACAAACTCACCAGAATGCTAATGCTAATAACTTTCTCTAATTACTGACCTCTTTGATTGAAACAACTCACCTAAATGCTAATGCTAATAACTTTCTCTGGATTTTACTGACTTAATCCAGACCTTCTTGAATGAAGGAAAGACCAGAATTCTGCGTTAACAACTAACTTTCTCCAGGTATTTTTTGATCTTAACAAATTCAACAGCTAAACAGCTAAAACCCATAGTTTGAAAATTACCGGTGTTAGCTAGCCTGCTAATCTTTGCAGTGAAAGTCTAACATGCCATTGTAAGACCCAATTACCTACAGTATTCTTCCTTAAGTTTCTCACAGTCTGACAAGTTTAATCAGCTGTAGTTACTTCTTCATTGTTTGTTTGAGCCGTGGCGACACAGTTATGTAGAGTATCCATGGTATCCAGGGGACATGCCTGTGCATTATAACGCCGCATACCTAGCGTGGTGATACTCATAACGCACAGGTGTGTCCAGGTGGGGCTTCCACTTTTCTTTCTGCACACACTTGGTGATTAGATGTATGATTATGTTTTGTAAAGATGAAGACAGTAAATTCATGCAACTACATATGTACAATAAGTGGCATGTTAGCGCATGTTCTGAAGAGATCAGTCATGAAAAAGGAAATTAATCATAACTTCCATAAACACAATGGAAAGTGATTCGTTTCGAAACACCCTGCACTTATATACCTTATAACTCTTTCCATCCACCTTTGTATATGATGATATTTCTTTCTCATATGACTAATTCCAGCTCAGCTAGCTTCTCGACGAGTTGTAGGATTACGTTAACAGTTTCTCTGTTATTGACATAGATGTGATGGTGATAGATTAATGCTGGAAGTACAAGCGCTTCTCATTAGTTTACACCCAAGTTGATGTTGGTTTAACTCTTCAAAAAGATACGACTGCGATAAAAGACCAAACAAAGTGTCTAGGTGCAAAGCTGTGGATTCTTTCAGTGTCTCTAACTGAGACATCCATGTGTCAACAAACACGATGACACAGACATAACATGTCTGCTGAAGAGTTTCAACTGAATTACAGCCCATAATTATTGTCTCAAGTGTAATTAATGGACCTGACTTGACATGGAAAGCTGACATGCTTTTTTAAAATGCAATTAATTATTACCAAATTTGCTTGGTAAGCTCAGTGACTGACCTCCATAAATAGGTGAATCCAATTATGAGAAAGAGTATTTAAGGGGGAAAATTGTAAGTTTCCCTCCTCTTTGAATATTCTCTGAAGAGTATCAAAATGGGGGTCTCAAAACATCTCTCAAATGACCTGAAAACAAAGATTGTTCACCATCATGGTTTAGGGGAAGGAAACAGAAAGCTGTCTCAGAGATTTCAGCTGTCTGTTTCCACAGTTAGGAACATACTGAGGAAATGGAAGACCACAGGCACAGTTCAAGTTAAGGCTCGAAGTGGCAGACCAAGAAAAATCTCGGGTAAACAGAAGCGACGACTGGTGAGAACAGTCAATCCACAGACCAGCACCAAAGACCTACAACATCATCTTGCTGCAGACAGAGTCACTGTGTATCGTCCAACTATTCGGCGCACTTTACACAAGGAGATGCTGTATGCAAGAGTGATGCAGAGGAAGCCTTTTCTATGCCCACAGCACAAAAAGAGCCGCTTGAGGTACGCTAAAGCACATTTGGACAAGCCAGCTTCACTTTGGAATAAGGTGCTTCGGACTGATGAAAGTAAAATTGATTTGTTTGGGCATAACAAGGGTGTAATGCATGGAGGAAAAATAACACAACATTCCAAGAAAAACACCTGCTACCTACAGTAAAATATGGTGGTGGGTCCATCATGCTGTGGGGCTGTGTTGCTAGTGCAGGGACTGGGAATCATGTCAAAGTTGAGGGACGCATGGATTCCACTCAATATCAGCAGATTCTGGAGACCAATGTCCAGGAATCAGTGACAAAGCTGAAACTGAGCTGGGGCTGGATCTTTCAACAAGACAACGGTCCTAAACACTGCTCAAAATCTACTAAGGCATTCTTGCAGAGACACAAGTGCAAAGTTCTGGAATGGCTATCTCAGTCTCCAGACCTGAATATAATTGAAAATCTGTGGTGTTAAAGAGAGCTGTCCATGCTCTGAAGCCATCAAACCTGAATGAACTAGAGATGTTTTGTAATGTGGAATGGTACAAAATACCTTCAACTAGAATCCAGACTCTCATGGCAAACTATAGGAAGCATTTAGAGGCTGTTATTTCTGAAAAAGGAGGATCGAATAAAAGAAGAAATAATGTTTTTGTTAACATAATATGTGTGTGTTCTGTGTAATTATTGTGTGTATATATATATATATATATATATATATATATATGAATGTTAATTCATACAGTATATATTTTGTAAATATTTAATTA
>JAUYWG010000060.1:3333115-3376912 GCA_034779775.1 Enteromius afrohamiltoni | reverse complement strand
TATATATAAGACTATTTATGCAACTAAATCGTTTATATATTTGTCTATACCACTTTATTATATTTATAGATTATTTATGCAAAAATTACATTTATAGTTAAAAAACAGATGACATTACAAATATATATGAATAAACCAGGTTTTTGTCAAAGCTAAAGTATGATATCATTTGGCTTTGGATTGTAGACAGGTGTGGACGAGCGGGAATGTATGGGCCTCGTAAAAGGCCGTGGGTAGTGTGTCACCACCTGGATCTCAAACTTTGCATGTCCGAGTTGACAGCTTTTGTTTTTTTCCAGTAAGCCACCATGTAATTTAATTGTCGGACAGGTAGCCGCATGTCAGCAGTCATTACCTGTTTGTAATTACCTGCACTCCCATTTCAGATGGCTCAGGAGGCTGTGTTGTTTTCTCATGGAGCAGTGCCGGGGGGGCCAGAACAGGTCGGGCGGCATTCCCTGTCCCGTGTCTTCTGAGGCATTGAGCCAGATGCGTCGACACCCCAGAAGCAGATGTGTGGGGCGGGACAGGCGCAACCAGACGGACTCTCACCCCACTGCCACTGCCACACTTCAATGACTCGTATCTAAAGGGGAATCACAAGGGCAGGGACGACGGAGGAAAAAGGGGTGGGACGGGCGAGGGCGTGCTGGTAAGTCGAATGGCTTTTGTTTTGTTTTCCTCTGATGATCGTGCTCTCTCTGAAGTTGTAGCTGCGTAGATGTCTTTGGTTCGGTAGATCAAACGCAATGAAACTCGCACAGCATTTACCATCATTATGCTATTTGTACAACTGCCTTTGTACAATGTTTAACTTTTACTCTGTTTTATTGCGTAAACAAGTCATGTTTGTATGCAAGTTACTTTTCTTCTCATCTGTTTGTTGAGAAGTCACAATGATGTAAGCTGTTTCTCTTTTAATTGACATTTAAAAGACGACGACTTATATATTATAAAAACAAATATAAATCACTCTCCAAAAGACAAATAACAAGACAAAAATAAAAAACAGGGATAAAAAAAACATGTGTGCCTCCATATCCCTGTGATAGGCTGATTTGTATGTCAATGTAATAATACCTTTCTGTTGTTTGCAAAATAGTCTGACTAGATAGACTTATTAAAGCCATTATATTTTATATTTTACCTTTATTAGTAAATTTATTCAGACTGTTTAATCCCAACAGCTACAGCCTTCAAATTTGATTGGTTGGATCAGGTGAGTTATGCACTATATTTATTACTATTATTATTATTAAGTAATTTTATCATCTAGATTTTTAAATATTATATATGTAATTTCACACATATTTTAACTTACACACATATATTTATATTTCATTTTAAAGAAGATATCAAATATATATTAGTGCTGTCAAACAATTAATTGTGATTATTCGCATACAAAATAAACTTTGTTTACGTAGTATATGGGTGTGTACTTATTTATTCTGTATACAGTACTGTGCAAAAGTCTTAGGCCACTTGTATTTTTTAGCAACAAGTGGGTTATAAGTGGGTTATTTCTATCTTTTGCGGTAGCGTGTCAGTTGGAAATATTAGTTTACATTTCCAAACATTATTTTTGTCACTAATTGTAATAATGCGGTGAGATTATTGTTTGACAACAGCCAGTGCTCCTAAAAACCTATCTATAAAGCTACCTGAAAAACTAATGGGACAAGTGTACCTCGGAACAGAAGCTGTTTTACCATGAGCTGTAATACCAAATGTTTATTTGATTTAGTTAATTGATAAATTAAATCTATTTATGCCATTATTTCTGAAAGCATCCTTATTTTACAGCATTTTTACACAAGTGTCTTAAACTTTGAACAGTACTGTAGCTTTCCAGAAGACGTTGTCCACAGTTCTGGATTTAGTCTGTTATTTCATGTCATTGCAGACAGACTGGATCATGATCAGATCAGATCTCTGTGTGGAGCACTGGCTGTTGTCAGACTCCTTGTGCAGACAATAATATCACTGCATGATAATGCAAAAATATTGTTTGGAAATGTAAACTGATATTTCCAACTGACACACAACCGCAAACTTAAAACCATTTTTTGTTGGTGAAAATACTAGTGGCCTTAGACTTTTGCACAGTACTCAATGTAAATACACTCACATGCATGTATATATTTCAGAAAAATGTTGTTTCTGTATTAAATATATTTGTATATAATATAAATATAGAATTTTTAAATAAATATTTTCAAAAGGTGTGTCTTTATTTATGTCTACATAATAAATATACCCAGAACACACATACTGTATGTTATGCAATCAAAAACTTATTTTGTATGTGATTAATTGTGATTAATCATTTGACAGCATTAATATATATATATATATACATATACAGTAATACAAATACAAATTCATACATCTAGTCATAGGCGATATAAAATATGTGTTATATATTTAAACAGGGAAATAAACATAATTTCAGAAGTGAGGGGGCAAAGTGAATTTTAACTGTATTTTAGTTTTTTTTTTTTTGTCTAATTGACAGGTTAGGGATTCCCTTGCATGTCACAAGTTATAACTTCTATGAAACAGTTTTGGAATTATATGCAAGAGCGCCATCTGGCTTTGAGTATGAATGAAACATGGTCTCATAAAAATATGTACCTCTGTGCACTTTTTTGTGCAACATCATGAGTGGTGATAAAACACAGACGGCACCTACACCAAATCCAACCCTAAACTTACCCAATATTGTTAACAAATGCAAAACAGATATAAAAACACATTTGTTGATGCAACCGTGTCATTTCAACTTCTTTTTTTACACAGTTTCAAACTGTTTTGTTGACCTTTAGCTACGTGGGACTAGAGATCCTCCCCACTCAAGCACATCTCTGTGCTCTGTGAGCTACCGAACAAATTTACGGTCTATGATAACCCATAGATATGAAGCTGGACATGTGTGATACTAACGTTGAAAAGCATCAGTTTTTAAATCTCCCATAACATTAATATTGTTTTGTCATAGGTTATAACATGATATTCTTCAAGTAATCATAATGTATTAATTGAAAGGAATAAAAGGTGTCAGAGTTTTAGTGCCTCTAGTGCTCATTTCTTTGGAAACTGCAGTAATATGTACTTATTGGTACATATTTCATGTCTCGCTAAAAAGTGCACCCAGGTAGGCTTATGCCATGAGACCAGGTAGGTAGAATTGTGCTTAATGCACAATCATATGACTTTGGATACAAATAAAACGTCAGGTCATGCATAGACCTTGTATCTTTGCCTTTAAATGTACATTCACACTGGCCTTTGAAAACATCTGTGGGAACACACTTGAGACATCTGAAGTGAACACACTTGTACAGAAAAAAGTGTGACAAAGTAGTGACATTTAAGCAACATTTTTTAAGTCCCCAACAAACTGCATTCTATGCTCATGTATTATTATTATTTTTTTTACAATTAAATGAATACAGACTAAATGCAAAACTTAACTGTGGTAAAAAATTTACATTTTCAGTGGATTAGTGCATAGCTCAGATCTGATGCATAGTCAACATTCCCCTTTGCACAGAGGCTGCTAACTTGTTTTAAACTAAATGCCGAAATGCTTTTGTTAATCCGCACGGCTTTAGCCGTTTTTCTGGAGTTGTAAAGCAGTTTGTATTTTGTAAGTATGCCCTGCAGGTCCGAGACATGCCTCGACATCACAGATCTGTACTGAAGACGAGTTCACCTAGACAGAAAAAAATGATTAAGTAAAAGATCTGAATGCGTAGAATATAATAGCGAACACAAACAGCCATACGCAAACACCCTACGGCGACACAAACGAACCGCACGCAACATGAGACTCCAAAGCTGGTGCAAACAAAAACATGCGAATCCTTTAGTACTGTAAAACACAAATGGACTTTGACCCATGTGTGTGTATGTGTGAATTGTCACTAATCCAGGATCAGCCTTCACAAAAGCACCAGCGAAACCCGTGGCACAAATTGTGGCCTCTTGCTTTCTACCTCCACAAGAGGCCGGCAGGACCCTGGTGGGCCCCTCGCTCCTGTTCCACTCCCCAAGTCCCCAAAGGTCGGGAAAAGGCTTGGCTCCTGTCCATAGAAGCCACGTCGACGGCCATATTCAAGCAAAATATTTACTTGGTAAACACCTAATCATTTTAGGTGTGGCAGAACGGACTGGGAGACATTTCATTTCATCTGGCCCCATGGAGGAACTCGAAGCGTCGAAATTGGCTATGAGGGGCCTGAACGAACGACTAAAGGGGTTCCTGGAGCATGTGAATCAGTTGGAACGGACCAACTGCGAACTGGAGGAGCAGATAGAGGAATGGGCATTGAGGAACGTCACTCCGCAGAGGGACTGGAGCAACAAGGAGGCACTGGCACAGGAACTGCGAGCTCAGGTGGGTCTGTGACGTTTACGCTTATTATCTGCCCTGTTATCTACAGCTCGCCTGTCTCGTTACGATTTGATCCCTGAGGTGCTTTTCGTGTAACCTTGAAAAACCCTTCTGACTGGCTCTGGGGTAGTCAGCTTGATTAAAACATTAAATGCATGTATTTTTTTTCTCAGATGCATCATCTTGTGTAGTTGTTCTCAATTTGGCCCCTGGGGGCCCCACCGTAAAGTTTAGGTGTCTCATTATGTCGACACACCCAAATCAGGTAAATCAGGTGTTTTAGAGAAGAGGAGTCAAAAATGTGAAGTTCCGATGGCTGTTGGTTGGTCCCAAAATCTTTGTTAAATTAATGTAATTTACTTAATACTGTCATTCTACTCATACTATTTTGCAGTATGCATGCTGTGCAGCCTGTAATATTTTTTTGTCTTCTAAATTCAAGATTGAGAATATGTTGTTATGGCACATTATACTTTTTGCATACTATTTTCAATATTCTTTTGCAGTATGCATGGTATTCTGCACTGTGCCACTCATACTATTGATGAAATCAGTGCATACTATATATGAAACTAAAAATTTTTTAGGAATGGCATACTACTTGTACTATTTTAGTATGTAGTGTGCATATTGTGTAGCATGTAATAACAGCATTATATTTGAATACAATTCAAGATTAAGAATATGTGCATTACTATTACATAATATTATTTTTGCATACTATTTTAAATACTCCTGCAGTACTGTTCTGCACAATTCATACTGTTTTTAAAGTATGCATTATGATAACTAAGAATATTCAGTTTAGTCAGAAATAAGATGGCAATCTATGTATTAAGAATTGTTTAGAATAGCATACTACTATACTACTTATACTCTTAAGTATGCAGTATGCATACTGTATACTAAATGTAATAATTTTATATTGGTTCCATAGTCTATAGTAAGAATATGTTTGTTACTGGCAAACTATTATTTTTGTATACTGTTTAAATATATGAGTAGTGTGTTATGCAGTATGTGCAGTATGTTCACTGTGAATATTCTGTTTAGTGAAGAATTAGATGCCATACAATTTTTGCAGTATAGAATATGCATACTCAGTAGCATGTAATTATCGCATTGCATTCTGTGTTCAAGATAAGGAATATTTTTGTTATGCTATACTATTCTTTTTGCATACTGTTTTGAATTCTGAATTTGATTCTGTACAACTTTTCATGATGTCAACTTTCAATCACTTGATAACTAGTAAAATATTTGATACTAAGAATATGTTTGAAATGGCATAATACCATACTAATCATATTTTTTTATGTATACTGTGCAGTATGTAATAATAGTGCATTATTGTAGTGGCGGATAATGCATACTATTTTGCAGTATACAGGGTGTAGAGTGGACTAAGTTCTTACAGTTTGTATACAGCACTGTATATTCATGCAGCAATCAGATGACATAATGCCATACTACTGCACTACTCATAATTAGGCAGCATGTTATGCCAACAATTAGATGACAAACATGTCTAATAATAAGTATATGTTTGAAATAGTATACTACCACACTACAAATGCCATTTTTGTAAGAAGACAAACTGTATTTGACAATAATGTAGCATACAAATTAGCACGTTTATCTTTGCTTACTACTTTCAGCACATCTTGGGCCACATGTCTGAACACTGCCTAAAACCAAAGCACAATATTACCTCTGTGAGTCTTTGTGAATAATAGTTTGCATTAGCATTAGCTGTACAAACGCATAAGCATTTTCTTTTAGAGTTACTAATTCATTTTATCCCCTAAAAATACATTATATATAAGCGTGACTTACAGTGACAATGACAATGATTAACTGTATATTACGCTGCCACAATAGCTCATGAATCATCAAAATGGCAGCCAGCCAGTCAAAATGCGCAAAGCTAATATTGCACTCTGTGAGAAACACAACCTTACACCAGCCTTTAGAAAGTTATTCTGTTGATAAATTGCATAATTTATGTAGTATGCTATTTATGTAGTATGTTATTAAGCTGTTCATTTGGAACAGCTTAATAGCATACTGCGGACTGCAACTGCATACTTGATGCTGTTTGAAAAAAATAGTATGCAAAAGTATTTTATGCCAACATGAATGTTAAACGTACAATTTCAGAATTTTTTTTTAGCATTTTTAATCCAAGTTTGTGTAAAATGTCTAATAAATTCGAATTATTGATAGTTTTTAAGGGACAGTACAATGCATTGTGGGATATGCAAACCCTGTGGGTTTTATTTTGCCCGTTTTGACGTATTCAGTAGGTTGTCTGAGTATGATCACATAAAAATCACACAGCATACATACTATAGTATATTCTGCTGAAATAGTATGGATAGTATGCTAATGTGCTTTGGAACCTGGTCAAAGACAAAGACTTTTAAGCTTTTGGTTTGTAATTAGATAAACATTATATATTTTTGAGTGTCCTTATTATTGTACTACTTATGTAGTACAATACTTATTGTACTACTTATTATATATAGTATGTACAGTATGTAGTATGTTAACTGTGCATAGTGTGCTAATATACTCCATGCATGCAGTAGTTAGATGACGAACTAAATATTTTAATTTAACAATTTTAGTACTATGCTTAGTCTCAAATATTGGCACAATTGATACAGCATATAAATACAATTTTTGAATACTATGAGTAGTACAATAAAATAGCCTTATTAAAAAGAAATGTCATATCAAAATGTCATATCAAAACAGTTCAACGAACTCCTACATCCATGAAGAATATTAGCATAATATACTGTACATACTACATTCTATAAGTAGTATACTAATAAGCCATTGTTATAGCATACTACACTTTTTGCATATTTTTTAAACCTAATTTTAAGTTTTGCACAGTATACTGGGCACAATATGCATTCAGAATGAAATACGATCATACTATCCATACTATTTTTCTGCAGTATACAGTATACTGTGCTGCCTATGACAATTACATAACATTCTATATTGAATATGAATGGTTCGTTGTACACTTGTGCATATTAGCAGTATGCTCTATGTGCAGTATAGAATATGTTTGGAATGGCACACTACTTGTACTACTTTAGTTTGTAGTATGCATTTTTTGTGTCATAACATTCTATATTCAAAATTAAGAATATGTACGTTATGGCATACTATTATTTTTGCATACTATTTTGAATACTCTTGTAGTATACTCGGTATGCATGCAATGATTAGATATTCTATATGTATGAGACTAAGTATGAGTCCAGAATGCCATACTCCTATACTACTCATACTATTTTTGCGGTATACAGTTTTTAAACTTAAACGCGCAGCATGCAATGATTACATGACATTTTAAATTTATTCATGCTCATTATGGCATACTACTTTATTTTGGATATTATTAATATCATTATTATTATAGTCTTTTTAATTGGTTTTTAAGCTAGTGGTTTAAATTCTGTGGCACTAACAGGCATTTTAATTGATTACTAGCTGGCTGTCAACCAGGCGCTTAACACCTGTGCTTCCTAAAACTGTTCCGGTGCCTGTGGCCATTCTGACCTTGTGAAAGATTGTTAATCTGTCAGTACCTCAGGGCCGTCTTTCGCACCTGGCTTGATCTTTGACCCTAACATAATAATAGCGTGCTTAAAGATTTGCAAAAATGCAGATAACACAGGTTTAAACCCACTTGTGTTGTTTTATGTGACAAACAGTTAACTATTTGATGCACTCTGGGGAAAAAGAACATCAGTCCATCAAGATATAATCTATGCATTGAGTAATGAGTACAACAGACAAATGCTGGCAGCATTTAAATCTTTATAACTTCCTTCAGTATTGTTAGTATTTGCATGCACAGAGTCTGTCAATCAGACAGCCAGAAAAACCACATGCTCATGCACACCTGCATACACCCTGATCTTTCACACTGAGAATTTAGAAATGATTTTACGTTCCCATGATTATATGGGTGTTGATAGTCATTTATCATCAATGAGCCTTGTTCCTTTCTAATAAGCTTTTTTTCCCCCTTATTTTTGATTAAGTTGCTCAAGAGGGTAATTTCTACCCATGGGCAATTATAATGTAATTTATCTTAATTATATGTCTTTTTTCTTGTTAATTCTCCTTTTTTAATGTTTGTTTTGGCAGGTTAGGATGATCATAATGGAAAATGCAGAAGTTTTGTTACAATCTGATGCAATGAAGCTCAGGGCAGCACATTTAAAGACAAGGTTAGAAACTTTAATTAAACAAGAAATATATATTTTATAATTTTTTTCAACTTCAATCATATATATATATATATATATATATATAAACTGTATGTATATATATGTGTGTGTGTATATATATATATATATATATATATACATACACACATATAATAAATACACATACACAAATGTTTTAAATATTCCAGTTAAACTATGAGACACATTCTTTTTTTTTCTTTTTTTTAAAGTTAAAGGTTAAAGCAATTTGCATTGGGGGATACTCTACCCAACCCACTGTGTTTTGTAATTTGTCCAAATAAAACAAATCAGAAAATTTGCATACTGTGGACTGTATTCATAATACAGTCTGCATTCCAAACATGCCAATGGAATATTTCACATCAGAAAAACGAAATATTGTGACTTGAACATCTGATCGCCCTCTTGTGGTAAGTTCAGTAAATTAACAAATATGACACATAATAAGTCAAATTTTCGTAGAAAGTCAGTGCTTGTGGGTTAAATATGATTGATTGATTGATTATTTATTATTTTGTGCGCTGAGATTGTATGTCTAAATGTGAGATTTGGTTGAATAGACAGTTGATTACCATAGAACTAATTTTTCCCCATGTCGTTCCAAACCCATAAACCTGTATGTCTTCAGAAAGCAATATTTTGGATGAAAACTGGGAAGCTTTTTTTTCATGACATTACAGTTGAACTACTGATGGCAGAGTCTTTCATAATTTTCTGGACCTTGATGCCGTTATTTACTAGGCAGTCAACAGGACAGTCACAAGCCTCCCAGTTTTCATCCAATATATCTTAAATTGTGTTCCGACAACAAACAATGCTTTTACAAGTTTAGAACAACATGGGGGTAAGTAATTGATAATGGGTGGAGTATCCCTTTAAATGTATTTTCAATTTAAAATAACTGTGCGTATATGTGTAGATGTGAAACCGTGGAGAAACTCCGACTACTAAAGGAGCAGGAGGTGTCACAGCTGATGCTAAAGAAGAAAGAGATGGAAACAACCAACACTCTCCTAGAAAAGCAGCTTTATGAATCCCAGAATGAGTTACAGCAAATCATGGAAGAACATGAGGTGGAGACGCTGTTTGGTTTAATGACAGTTAGTGATTGTCTCTAATTATGCAATTGTGTGTCACTGTGCGTGTGATGTTCTGTCAGTCATCTTAAGCATTTAACAAGAGAAACCTTGACGTCTGTCTTTAGTAAAAAAAAACTTGTTAAAAATGTTGCCTAATGTCTTAACGCCAGGTTGCGGTTGGCCTGGAGGAATGGGTGTGTGTAAAGGGAATGATGGATCTGAACATACCTAAATTTTAATTATTATTAAACGTTATAGATTTTGCCAGTATTAGGACATCTTTTATACTTCTCGTTTGTGCACATTACTGTTTTGGCAAATAATAAATATATATAGGTTTAGAGCAACCAATGCACTAAAAGGGTTTCCATATACAAATACAGTTACTAAACCAAAAATGAAACTGTAAAAGTGACTCCAAATGTTATTGGTTGACATGGTCTTAACATTTTGTTGTAGCTACTAAGTTCAAGTTTAAATGACAAAATTTTAAACTTCAATCTTCAATGTTGCAGTCTGTAACAAAGTCTAACCCCCACGTAAGTAGCTCAATAAGAATCAGCTTTTTTGATTTTAAATTGTGTTCATAGTGAACATTCAGTATTGATGTGATCTTTCTCATGACTTTTCTGAGGTTTACGAATAACATTATATGTGACCCTGGAGCACAAAACCAGCCATAAGTGTACATTTTTCCAAATTGAGATCAACACATCAAAATAATGAGAGACAAATATACCCAGTGACTTAAGACACTGGGTCACAAAACTGGGTTTTGAGTCACATTTATGACCTCACTCTGACTGGGCAGGCCTCATAGTCAATCAAATGCAAATACCTACATATAAATTTGGATCATAGATGTCAGAATAAGACATATTTTGAAGTTTCAGAAGTTGTTAATCAATCTTATGTTTCCTTGTTTATCAAAAGATGAAGGAAATTTATGAGAGGAGCCCTTTAAATTCTCCTTTTCCTTCCTCTTTTCCACCCCCCCCTCCCTCGTTGGCTGACAGAGAGAGCTGGATCAGCACCAGCGGCGAGCAGAAGAGGAGTGTGATAGAGTGCTAGCGCAGGTTGCTGCAGGAGAGGATGGCAGAGGAATGGATTTCTCCCGGACCAGCACCCAGTGCGACCACTCTAGCCCAGCCCAGAGTCGCCTTGACCCAGCCATGCCACCAAATCCAACCCCAGGCTCCGGTCCCACTTCAAAGAGAAGGCCCCGAAAGGATGCAACCAGCTCCACAACTGCGTTTCCGCCACAGGTATGAGTATTCGCTCTCTCCCTCTCCTTTAAACACTCTCTACGGTCTGCTGGCCAGGGCACTGCAGAGCGGTCGTAGTGTGTGTGTGTGTGTGTGTAAGTGAAAAGACTGCTAAGAGCCACCATTATTATTCAAAACAGAATGAGGGATGCTAGTCCCATTAAGCATAACCATTGTCTTTTTTCTGTTCTCATTAGTAGGTGATTGTTTATTTGTCTTCCAGTGTGCTTGAGCAGAATCTATGCCCTCACAAAAAAACATGGGCCATTGGCCTCGTAACTCTCATTGAAAAACAACAACACACTGCAGCTCATCTTTACAAATACCTACTATGTTGGTACAATGGTAAACAGATGGTATTAATACAGTGGTGCTCCAAGGTACTTGGTGTCCAATAGACATTCTGGTACTATTAAAAATGGTTTTACATAGTAACATGTCCAAAAAAACAAGGTATTACCATGGTAAATGTCCCAAAACACACAATATTACCACTGAAAATCATCTCTTGAGAAACATGGTAACACCATAGTACATGTCCAGAAACATGGTACAGTTTAAAAACATGGTATTTCTTCAATTTTTGGTTAAGTAGCGCTATACTCCACTCTTATCAGATGGATACTGAATTGATTCCTAAACTGTGATATACATCAACACGAACCACAAGGGCATCAGTTCAGTTTTCTTTAATGTGATCTACTGTGTTATCAGTGCTCACTGACATCATTTGGCAGGTAATTTCTTTATTTTGGGATGTAAATCATGGATAATTAAAAAAATATGCCAGAGAGGCTATGCAGTAAGTAAGTAATTTTACCATGAGTAATAGGTGTCCTAAGGCACAATGTGGTACCTTATTGAATTAAAAGGCTTTAAAAATGTAACAAGATTTATTGTATTCTGTGGTATTCTTATGTATACTCTGCATTTGTTTTTTTTCGTGTGTACTGCAGGTGAGAGCAGGTGACGAGGCCCTGAAGGAGGCACGAGCCGAGCTTGCTGAGGCCCGAAAGCGATGGCACCGTCTACAGGTGGAAATCGAATCGCTACATGCCTTGGTGAGTTCGGTTCCCACAGACATGCCCACAGACACACCCGAACACACACACTCCAATTCAGAAAGATGTTGACACACCTAAACACACACACTCCTGAACCCATTTCACCCATTTCCTCATAATAGGCAAATTAGAATATCACTTACTGCTACATAACGCATATGCAGGTCTTAATGTCTGCCAGAACAAGTCAGATATGAATCTGTCATCTATAGAATCAAACTCAAACTCAACTTAACCTCTATGTAGTGTGAATTGAGTGTCAAACAAACATCAATACTTTGTCTCCAGGGAATGAACGACAAATTCCTGCCGGATTTGTCATCACTCCTTGATCTGGGAACCAATAATTTATTTATCAAGTACTGCAGAAAACACCAAATTGTTACCAAAAACGAATCTCTTTAAAGGTGTCATGTTTATACAAGTTGAGCTCAGGGAATCTAATCTACGTACTTGTTAACAGAGCTAGGTTCCACTGCTTCATTCCCACTTCATGGACTCTAGAGTTACTGGGATCTTCAGGGACCACTGTGTCGTGCTAAAGATACGTTACCGTGGTGGCGTTGTGGTTAAAACTCAAGACTGTTAATCAGAAGGTTGCTAGTTTGATGCCCTACAAGGCATCACAATGCCACAAACACAATTGTGCCCTTGAGCCAACCTGTAAGTCACAGATTCAGTTGAGTTTCTGGAATATTAGGGTTTTGATCTCTTAAATGTGGGTTCCTTAAGTCATCACCTTTGTGCCAAGGTTTTCAACTCCAGGTTCCTTCAGGGGGATTAACAATAACAAGAAGGTTGATGGGTCAAACACTGTAAGATGCAATCTGTGAGCCATTACCATTGTGCCCTTGAGAAAGGCACCTAGTCCCATATTGGTCCAGGTGGACTGACCCAGTAAAACATGATGGCGTTACATAGATGAAGTGGGATTGGCACTGAAGTGACTCAACATGGAAGATGTCTTGCTTGTCTGCAATATTTTGGTCTCTGTTCCCCGTTTCAGACCACCCTATATCATTCCACCAACACTGAAATTCCATTCATTAATTCCCCAAGCAGATTGTTCTATAAAGGGACATGGGGATGCTGGTACTCGCTTGTAGGTGAAAATGTTGGAAAAAAATCATTCTGTTTTATTCCACCAGGAGAGGAGTCTCCACAGCTCCCTGCACCACACTCAGCTCCAGTACTCTGTGCAGCTCAAGGACCTGTCCCGGTCTGTCAGGGGTCTGGAGTCTGAACTAGAAAATGTGCGGGATGGTCTTGAAGTCCAGAAACAGAACCATAGCCAGCTCCTCAACACCAAGATGAGGCTGGAGAGAGAGATTGCGACCTATAGAAAACTCCTGGAACACGAGGAGGGCAGGTAGGGGAGAGACAGATTTACTGAGCTGTATTTGTTTATGCAATTAAACCGTTAGCACACGCTCAGACTTGTATGATTTCTTTTATGGAACTCCAAAGTAATGCACTGGAATTTTGATGTGGTTTCTTGGCATTGGCATTGTGCCCTTGATGTTATAAACACTCAACCAGTCAACCTAATGATGTTCCTAAGGTAACGATCAGGTTGAGTGTGGTCTCGAATCAAACCTGCTTCTTCTTTCAATTGTGAACCACAGGTTTCTGAACACAGATGGTCCGTCTCTAAAACTGAAACCATGGAAGGGGTCAGATCCTGCTCCAGAGCATAATGGCTTGCCCAATGGATGTGATGAAGATATAGCTGAGCCAGTCTTCTCTCAAAAAAATTCTAAAAAAAGCCCAGCCCTTCTGCGACAGCAGAGTCTTGTCATCCTCACAGGTAAGGATAATGTCAAGACGCCCTCAAAATCAATGTTTCATATTTTCAGAATAATTCTCAAAATCTGGTTTACTACACAGCTCCAAGCCTGAGAGAAGTTTTGGAACTTTGTGTTTGTGTTTTTGCATCCAGAACCAGTTCAACAAAACAAAGATGGGGAGATCTGCACTGTGAAGACTCAGGAGATTCTGGAAGGAAATGTAGTGAGGGAGAGTGCAGAGGGTCATGGAAATGTGGAGTGAGTTTACACACTGTAGACTTATAGACATGCTGCAATGAAGAACCATAATCATTTCACAACTTGAAGGGATAGTTTAACCAAAAATGAAAATGTGAGGTTTATCTGCTTACCCCTAGGGCATTCAAGATGTAAGTGACTTTGTTTACAAACAAAACAAATTTTACTCAAACTGTTGCACTCTGTCAGTTATATAATAGAAGTGGACTCAAGGCTTTAAATGTAAAAAAACAAACACAGACAAAACCAATACCTCGGATTCACCTCAATATCCAACTGTCCTGAGCGCGTTCACGCTTTTCTTTTTGCTTTACGGTGGATCGCAGACGTATAAGTGCATTACCTCTCTCAAATGGATCATTGACACTCCTAAATAAGATTGAAGCTAGAGTGTCAATGGTCCATTTGAGAGATAGGTGGCAATAATGCACTTATAAGTCTGTGATACGCCATAAAAAAAGAAATCATATAAAAGGCTTCACACGCCGGCTGATGTGTTTTTTGCACAGACCGATCGTTTCGTGTCTGTACACATTAATGAATCGTCATAAGCCACAAGATTCAGGGTGTACTCACACTAGGCATGGTTGTCGTGAACAGGGCCCGAGTACGATTGTTCCCACTCCCCTTTGGCCTGCACTCACATAGGGTTTCAGCATTCGTGACGGAGCACGCTCACCTCGTTATGGTGCGGCGGTTTCAGAATAAACAGGAAGAGCGGCGCTGGAGTCCATCGCTCTGTTAACTTCGTGGACAATAATTTTGAGTTGTTTGGTCCGCGGTGATCCACAGCCCTCTCACAGCCTATTGTTAAACAAACATTGCACCTCTGCCATAGACCGAAGCTGTTGTCCATGACAACATGTTGTCCATGTTGGTTTTGGAGCGTCGCAAAAACTTGACGTTGCGCGTCCTTTTCACACTACATGCGAACCGCAATTGAGTCCAACTGAATCGTGCTCTTGCACACCTCTTCCAAGCGGGCCAGGGACGCCTAAACGAACCACGCTTTGGTGGTCAAGCCAAGAGTCCCATTGACTTCCATTGTATGACTACTGCAACGGTTTGATTTAAAAATCTGTTTGTGTTCTACTGAACAAACAAAGTCACGTACATCTAGAATCCCCTGGGGGTAAACACATAAACATCACATTTTAATTTTGGAATGAACTACCTCTTTACAAACAATTTAATGTGTTTGATCTTGCATTTGCCTTTGCATCCAATAGCATTGCGAAGGAACTTTTATGTCATAAATTTTACACCAATATTTGTGATTATTATTTTGCCTTTTTGTGTGCTATAGGACTGAGAAGATTGACAGGGTTATCAGGCAATGGGAAGGGTCATTTTTCAAAGGAAATCCCAAGCTGAGGAAGAAATCCGTGTCTCTCCGTTTTGACCTTCATATGGCTGTAGCGGACGAGGGTTGCAGCCAGACAAAACAGGACAGTCTTCCTAATGTGGAGGTCCGCCTGGTCATGAGACGGTCTCGCAGCATACCCACTTTTGCCCAGTGATGTCATAATGCTACAACACCACAATTGTGACATCACCATGCTACCACATCACAACTGTGACCTCACAATGATACAGCATTACAATTAAGTAGTGGTGACCACGTCTCAATGTCTCGGCGGCTAATAAAAGCGAACCACTTTAGTAACGTCATAAAACTCTTGCCAAAAATAAAAAAAAAAGTCGCATCATCAGCAAAGCGTTTGAAAACAAAAACTCGAATTGCTTTTATGATTGTAATGAACTCATGCTAATAAAGCTACTTAATAAAATTAGAGGCAAATTAATTTGTAGTTGAGTTATTTTACGTCAAACTTATATCTTTGAAAATGAACAGGGATTACGGACTTGCAAGTGTTTCAGATTTCGTAAAATTGTGACTTTAGGGTGTGACTCTCTCTGTGGATGCTCTACTGCCACATTATTGATTATTAGCACATATTACGTTACTGAAATCCTATAAAACTATTGCTTTGTGATGATGTGTATAGTTTATGCATCTATAAAGCTGAATCTTAAGTTTCAGTGAGAAATGTAGTGCAGCATAACAAAAGATGCCTTATTACGTTTGACAAATGTTGCTGAAACTAAATTTACGCTCCAGTGAACGCTAGGGAGGTATCAATTTCTGGTTCTGGAGGAGGCTGTAGTATGAACCAAAACAAAATATTGCGAAATTTGCCAGTGTAGCAAAAATCAGCAGCTAAAACAAAAAGATTTATGGTGAAATGTTAATGTACTGTCCTCACGATATTGCCTGCATGGACGTGTACAGAATGACTAGCAGTCTATCAGTGCAAAGAGCATTAAAGGCTAAGAGTAAAATGTTGACTAGGAACTTCTCTACTACTTACACTTGCCTATGAAAGTTACATTGCTTTGTATTACGGATGCATATAGTTTACGCTTTGTTTAAAGTGCAAATACTGTGTCTTCCAATCAAAAATTATGCAGGATTGTTCAGAAAACTTGAAATGATTGTACTTCAACAGCCCAAAAAAATTTATCCTTATCCTTATTCCTTATCTGCATATATTTAGCATTTAAACTGATTTATCTACCCATTATGTTCTACCTCTAGTGGTTGCCGTGTTGTAAATACATGGGGGTTTTCCTGATGCAACGAAGGAATGGATACATATGCATATATTAAATCTGAAGGTTTATTAAATCTAAATCTTAAAGTGATGATATTAAGTTTGGTTCCTGCTTTTATTTATGTAATGCTCAATCTAGTGTCATGCATATTAACTTTTTACGTTTCATTATCTTCCAAGGGATTGTGACTTACTCATAAAAATGTGAAGAGAACTTACAGCATGTGCATTGGTAAAAATTGCAATGTCATATGCACTTTAATTAATTAAAATCAAAACATTGCTAACTTTCTGATTTCTCTCTTTATTTAACATTTTAATTTCCCCAGATGCTGTTTGTGAAACATAAACTTATTTTTTCTTTTTGTATAATGTGAATAGTTTTGCCCTGCTGAGTGATTTGGTTCATACACTGCATGACAGGTGCTAATAAAGCCATTATTATTTCCAGATGTATTTCCAGATGTATTCTATTTATGTTATGAGCAAAGCTGTCCAAAGTCATTTCATTATATAGACCACAGTGCCTGAAGAACTAGCACGCAACACAGTCGTCCCAGTTAAGCCTGGAATAGACGACAAGAAAATTATTTTAGTAACATAATAGTGTACAAAACATGTTGCACAATCACTAAACTAAGCAGGCAAACATTGTTTTCTTCTAATAATACAAGAAAGTCTACTTTCTTCCACAGCCCCGGTTCTGTGATGTTATGTTCAAGCGATTGCAAACCTCTTAATACTTTTAAGTTTAGCGAGATGCTAATGCAAACAGTGTGTGGTAGCAATATGCACCTTTCTTGACTAAATACTTTTTCCAGCGAATTACAGAGAAGCAGTAACTTAATTGGTGTCTATAGCCTGTAATGCTGTATCCTCGTGGTTAGGCTGTGGAGCTCATGGGTGATTATTACAGGAAGACCGTTATTAAAATTACAAGTTACTCTGCACTTACTTGAGAAACAGCTGTAGATAGCAGACCCAGATAACTTAACATTTTCATCATACCAAAGATTCTTTCCACACCTGGAAAATGGATCTCCATATAATTGTACACAAATAATGTTTAAAACATATACAGCATTTTGAATTTTCTGAGGTAAATAAGAGCTACCGTAGAAGAAAGATGAACGCTGCTCCCTAGTGGTCATTTCGCCCAACAATATAGGTTTCCCACCTTTTTGTTAAGAATTTTAAGCATGTACAAATTTTGATTAAAAAAACAACAAAAAAGGTATGTAGGCTGCTATTAGCATACGTCATGTTGGCATTGTTGACGTATAAGTACTTTATGTATTTTCCCGCAAAGTTATTTTGTATTACCTAGCACTTACATTTGAAAAATCATTAGCTCTTAGTTATTTAGTATTTTTCCTTAGGCATTATAATATAGCAAAGTGTTTCCTTTCTTAAAAACAAACAAACAAACAATAGAACCCTGTCCAAAACACAATATAAAATGTAATGGATTTAATGGTTATAATGGTTTGTATTCTTTTAATGGAAACTGTGGTGTCTACTGGTACGTGATGGATTGTATTCATGGGACGTTAAATCCTAATGGAAAAATGCCCAAAACACACTACAAAAATGAACTTTGTAATGGTTTTACTTGGAAAAAACAAATGATTCATAGTGGTATTCAAATGGAAACCATTTAAATTTCTGTGATGTTTTCTATTGGGCTTCTAATGTTTATTTTTGTTTTAAGTCTCTTGCAAGTTTTCTTCTTGTTTTCTATGGAGCTATCTGGCTTTATGTATTGCATATTTATATAGTTAACTACACAAGTCTCTAAGAGCATAAATTTGCTAGCTGCAGTAACCATTTTTGTTTTCCGTAAAGAATATGTACTGTAGGCCTACATGAGCACATTATGCACATAATTAAGAAAAATTAACTCTTTCTGTGTTTTTGGGTGAAACCCGTATAAGCTCATCTGAGCCCTGAAATTTGGCAGAGATTTTTGCTTGCAGTCAGGATTGACATTTCTGTGTCTATGTTTGCACATATGCGAGTGCATACACACTTGTTTGTGTGAAAATGCTACAGGCTATTGTGTAGCCTGGAATTTCAATACTTTGCATACAGGAAGTTGGGTTTCCACTTCTCTGGACCAGTCATTTTTAATATGAGTGTGTGTGGAGGTGTGTGCGTACCTACCAACACAGCTGAATAAACACACATCCGAACAGGCCCATGCCCTCGATGCCGTCTCTATACCCCATAATCCACCTGTCTTTTTCTAGAAAGCACTGACTCAATTTTTGGATCTGGTTTTCATGACAAAGCGAATGTCCTCTTTACAGAGAGATGTCTGGGTATAAAAGAGCTGGAGTGGGATGGGCCTGAACCAGCACAGCTCCGAAACTCTACCCGCTGCAGGCGCCGCCACCAGCCAAAACAGCAGAATGGGCCGGGTGAGTACGAAGGTGATCAGGACACTCTGCTCCGATTATTGACCATTTGTGACTGCACTCTTAAAAATAAAAGAGCTTCACAATCCTGTATAGAAGAATGTTTTTTTGTCTAAATGGCTCCATAAAGAACCTTCAATTTCTGAAGAACCTTTTTGCTTCATGAAAGGTTCTTTGTGGTGAAAGAAGGTTCTTAATATTCTAAAAAGGTTAGAACGAGATGGTTCTTCTATGGCATCGCTGTAAGCACCACTTTTTTTAGCAGTGTGATTAGCGATAGAGCCATTTTGAAATGGTTGGACACACAAAATTGTATTTAATTTATGTGTTTTTCTTTGTCTTTATAATTGTATATATTTTTAGAAATAATATTATTATATTTTTAACAATATTGTTATGCAGTACAGTACAGTGCGTCCAGAAGAAGGTTGTTAAAAAATAATATCCTAGTCTCTTTTGTACAGATCATTTTCTACGAGGACAAGAACTTCCAGGGCAAACGGTATGAGTGCGACAGCGACTGTTCGGACTTCCATGCCTACCTGAACCGGTGTAACTCCATCCGCGTGGAGAGCGGAGCCTGGGTGGTCTACGAGAGGCCCAACTTCACGGGCTACCAGTATGTTCTGCCCCGGGGCGAGTATCCGGATTACCAGCGCTGGATGGGTCTGAACGACCGCCTCTGCTCCTGCAAGATGATCCACATAGTAGGTTTCCATATGCAGTGGAAACATCATGTAGTGTCTACATGAAAAACCATGTATATACATTGAATGGGTCAAAATTATCGATTTTCTTTTTTGCCAATAATCATTAGGATATTAAGTACAGATCATGTTCCATGGAGATATTTAGGGAATTTCCTACCGTAAATATTTAAACGCTTAATTAGTAATATACATTGCTTTACAACTTTAAAGGTGATTTTCTAAGTATCTGGATTTCGTAGCAACCTCAGATTCCAGATTTCAAATAATTGTACCTTGAACAAATATTGTCCTATCCTAACAAACCATACATCAGTGGAAAGCTTATTATTTCAGGTGATATGTAAATCTCAATTTAAAAAATTTGCCACTTATTTTTGTGGTCCATGGTCACTTCATATTCAGCAGATATTCCTTTCAATCTAGGTAAGCGGTTCTGATTACAAGATTCAGCTCTACGACAAGGGAGATTTCGCAGGCCAGGTGTACGAGACCACCGAGGACTGTCCATCCGTGGTGGAGCGCTTTCGTACACGCGAGGTCCACTCCTGTAAGGTGCTAGACGGGATCTGGATCTTCTACGAGCACCCAAACTACAGGGGGCGCCAGTACCTTCTGGAGAAGGGGGAATACCGTAAACCCATGGACTGGGGCGCAGTCTGTCCCACGGTTCAGTCCTTCAAACGCCTGACGGAGTGACGTCTGACCTGGAAATCCATCCATCTGCAGTCCTCCTTTACCTCCAAACTACCCAACCACAACAGCACAACACACCTGTGCTGAATCAATAAACGAGCGGTTGCAAACGAAACTGTTGTCTCTTTTTGCAAACGTGTGATCACTAGACTTTTTCACTTTGGAAACTACATACATTCTATACATTTTATAACAGACAAGGGATTGTACAGCTAGAGGTATGTGCAATAACAGGAGCTAAAATCCAAGAGCTTTCTGACCCTGCATAGACAGAAACTAAACTACCATGTTCAAGGGGCACCGAAAAGAAGACATTATTGAATGAAGTCATTGTTTTTGTATTCTTTGCTTAAAAAAAGTAGCTTCATAAAATTACGGGTTAACCAGTGATCTCACATGGACTATTTTAACGATGTCTTTACTGCCTTCCTGGGCCTTTAATGTGGTAGTTGTACTATAAACAATAATTCTAAAAACATACCCACTAACAGCCAAATGTTGAGGACAAAACAGGTGTGTAAGCCATGTTCATCTGCAGTTGGATGACCAATGAAAATGAGTTGACTCTTGATTATAGGTCTAAATAAGGTGTAGATGTGCAGACGTAGAACTGAGACAACTGCTGGTAAATCTGAAGACAGGGGCGTCTATGGAGCCAAGTTTATTGGTGTTATAACATACTTTCAAGACTTCTCATTTCACTTTAATGGGACTTTTTATGTTGATCTTTCATCATCTTTTCTGTTTTCAGCATTATCAGAAGAACAACCCATTGTGTAACAGGGTCTTTACTATAAGACTTTGTTCCTACAAGATGATAAGCCTGGTATGTTGCTCGCATGACTAACACACAGTGATGTCTGTAAATCCATCCATCTGCAGTCCTCATTTACCTCCAAACCGCCCAACCACAGCAGCTCAGACACACCTGTGCTGAAGCAATAAATGAGTGGTCACAAATGAAACGTTCTGCTCTCTAGTTGCAGGTAGCATTTACGAGGTCTTTCCAAAAAAACCCTAAAGGTATAAATGTGAAAGACACCGATGCATTTTTATCCTCTTAAGTGAACTTTTGAATCATATAAATTGAAGTCAAAACTAATTAAATTGGACTTTAAAATGTACACAAGGTTATTAAATATCTAAAATGGGTTTAAATCTGTAGTCTTTTTGCAGTTAGAAATATGGATTTTGCTATGCATCTTATTCTTGATATACCAATTTCATTTTAGAATTTATTAATGCATTTGTTAGTTGGAGTTTCAATCTAATCTTGGGTATTCCCCATGTCTTTTCAACTGCATTTGCCTTAATGTGAAAGAATAATTAATACTGTTCTATAGAGATAACGTGACAGCAAGTTTGAAAACAGATGTCTTCAGGTACAGTTTTTCTTTATTTATTATCACATATGGCTCAAACTTAAATGTAATTTAAATGTTAATATTCTTCAGCATTTGGATGACCAATGTTTTGGCAGTTTTCTAGGATTGCAGTGATGCAGGTGAGGTATATAGATATGCAAATGCAGAACTGAGCACCATTACTTTCAATTGTGAATACAAAGTCATTGCAGAGGTTTCTGGGGACCTGGTTTATTTCTCTCTATGTTTGGGTCATGTAAGTGTTATTATAACGCTACTTTCAAGACGACTTCTCCTTTCACTCTGGCTGAACTATTGATGTTGCTTTCTCACGATCATTTCCTCTTTCAGCATTCCCAACAGAACACCTATAGGCACACATAATCTTCAGAGTGTTTAGACTTATAATTATACCCTTTCTTAAAGTAATATTCCACCCAAAATTGTCCATTTATTCAACGTGATTGATTAAATGACATAACTAGTGTAATTTACATTCGAATAATGTATTAATGTACATTTAAATTGTACTCATTGTGCACTTTTAATATTGCATTGTATTGGAAAAAAAGCCGAGAAAAAAGCATATTAGTTTGGAAGACAAATTAATAGTTCAGCGAAGCTTTCTAAGTATCATCGCACTGTATTTTGCATGTTTGTTTGTTTTTTAAGATGTTCAGAAGAACAAAGAAACTAAAAAAAAACTGGATCTAATCTCATAAATCACTATGGCAACAGCAGCCACGCCCACCACAGCAGAGACGACCAATCGAATCACAGCTTCAGTGAACCCACAGCAGTGGACTTGATCTGAAGGTTTTAAAGTAAGTTTTATTAAGAATCTGCATTTGAGAATCGTTAAATTATTTTTAAAATATCATCTACACACCTGCACATATCTGGCAGACTTCACTGATGTTCAGATGTGTGGTCTGGTTTGTGACGGTGTTGTTGATCACACAGCTGTAGGTGTTTTTATCCATATATTCCACCTCCAGAGGTAGAGAGAGACTGATGCTGAGATCAGACACACTGATGCTGGACAATAAACTGTTTCCTTTGTACCAGGAGAGAGTCCCATCACTCACATTCAACACTGAACAAAGCAGCGAACAATTCTGACCTGATGATCCTGATGATGAAGAACGTGTAGAGTATCTGGTGATGACAGGAATGGGAAGACGATCTGGGAAACATAAAATTATTTATTTGACTAAATTTTCTGTGTTGCATATATTTGAGCTCTTTAGTATCTAGTAAACTATACTCACCGTAGACCGTAACATTGAATGATTCTACTGAGAATGTACAGTACATCTGATAAAGTCCAGATTCTGTGGTTCTGATGTTGCTGATGGTCAGAGATCCGGTCTGATTGTCGATCTGTAGCCTGTCTCTGAACGTCTCATCATAATACCCAATATCACCTGTATCCACATAAAGCTGAATGATTCTAACATTACGGGATTCTTCAGGTCTAAACAAACTCCACTCTATGGAATCCATGTCATTTCTGTTGAAGAGTTCGACTTTAGTATAATGGCTGGTGAGAGTGACAGACTCTCCCTCCATCACTGACATCATCTTCAGTGCATCTGTTTCAGAACACATCAAAATAGCAAGATTCAAGGGACAGATCATCCAGAAATGTCAATCCTGACATCCTCAACCACACCAAACTACAATTCACAGCTTTCTTGACTCAAATTGTTTTCTTTCTAATCATCTGACCATAATGAACCCGAAGACATCAAAATATTTGTAACTTACCAACCAGGTGGCAGAAACGCAAGAAAATAATTGCGCAAAACATTTTTCATCCACTTGAGATAAATGAGGAAGTGTAATTAAGGAACTCTCCTTTCAGTAAGAACTACAAGTCCAGTCGTTATGTTTTTGTGGCTGAAAATCTGTAACATCTGTCTAGTTGCAGGTTACATTTCATACCATACTAATAATTTTTTTTAGCATTCATGTGTGAGTAAGTGAACACGAATGATGAGATTTTTTTTTTTGTTTTGGCTACTTTTGGCTTCATTTCCTTGAATGAATGAAAAACAGGTTACACAAACAGGAATATTTAAAGATCAGTGCTGTAATAATCTCTCTAAAATTAACAGAGAAGTCAAAATTCCCTTTATCTTTTGAAGTATAAAAGTTCACTGTACTATAACAAAACATCCCGTTGGCTTCAGAACTCAAATGTTTTTGTGAGTCTAAAAACAAAAGAAGACTAACGCCTGTTTCTACATTGTTCACTTCATTTTACTGCAAATTCATTTACAATCAGCTGTAAAATGATGAAAGGCACAATTTGACAGGATTATCAGAAATATACTAAAAGACGATGATGTATTTGATATTTTAAATATGTTGAATGCTAATAGTTTAAATTATTTAAAATGGAAAGATGCTTTAAAGGAGTCATCCTTTTCCACGAGCTAATATGATTCTTTAGGGTCTTAATAGAAAGTCTGTAATATAGTTTGTTTTAAAATTGATCAAGGATAGTGTTAAAACCCCTCATTCTACCCTGTCAAAAACAGCTCTGTAGAAATCACTCTGTTCTGTGTACTTCCCCTTTAAATCTTCACGAGCTCCGCTGACCCCGCCCCTCTTTTCCGGACGCTCTCAGAGGCTTTTTTTTCAGCCATATTCATAGAAAAACCTGCTAATTAGCACATTATTAGGAAAGGCGATCTGCAAAGATTCATTAAAAGACATTATACTCACTGCTTCTGTAGGTGAGCCTGGATCATGAATGATTCGCGTGATCATAAACACATTTCTGTTGAATAAAATAACATTTCTGTTATTTTATTAATTACTTACCATAAACATATCAAAAATCCGTTTTTGATTAGTTATATTCATTGATTTGGACAAGTTTTAAGGCGATTTCCTCAATATTTAGATTTTTTTGCACACTCAAATTCCAGATTTTCAAATAGTAGTATCTGCCAAATATCGCCCTATCCTAACAAACCATGCATCAATGGAAAGCTTATTTATTACAATGTTGGGGTTCTGGGTCACGTATAAGCTTTAGCTATACTGTTGCTTGTCAATTCAAGAAAACGGTTTAAATCGAAATGCACTCTCTTATCGCTTTAATAGCAACAATTTCTGATTCATATTACCTAAAAACATGTTATTGTTTAAAGTACTCACCATAGACAGTAACATTGATAACACTGTTTTTTTATGCATGAAAGGGTTATAATAATAGATGTCTATCTGATAAAGTCCAGAATCTGTTGTTCTGATGTTCCTGATGGTCAGAGATCCAGTCTGACAGTCCATTTGTAGTCTGCCTCCAAATTTTTGATCAAAATGATACGTGTCTTCAGTAAACCATTCTGCTATACGGAATGGAGTTTATTCTTTCCGCGGCTGAAACTCTCATTGAGTTTAGACATTACACACAATACAATCAGTAAGTTGGAGTGTATCTTTCACCTTTTCACCTGTCTATTCAGTGTTTATTTCATGCTAATTAGACTACACTCTTGAACTAAGGCCACTAAAGAGCTCTAAATCTGTATTTATCGTTTGAAAACTCTAACCGAAATTAAATTCGGAGATTTGTTTCCTATTATCAAAACTGACCTACCTTTGTCTTTTCTGTCTATTCATAATGTATGAGATGAAGCAAACACCAGAACACCAAACGTGTCGTATCCTCAAATTCGAAGCTAAAATAAGCTTATTAATTGTTAGTTTATAAACTCCAGTCACGTGTCCATGCCAGCACAACTTATGGGATCTATCAATTTTTGGTGTGCCATCACTGTTTTTGACTAAATTGAAATTCTGTGTTCATAAAAGATAAGTAGGTTGAACGCAGTCCTACACACAGTCCTTATACTGTAAGATCTTTATTCCTGCTGATGTTCTCTGTAGCTGCAGTCAGTGTTTTTATCAAGCTTCACCAAAACACACAAAACCTGAATCAGGATTTTACTATTTAATACTATTGATGAGAGAGGGTGAGTAAACAAACAGCATCCTTTTTGATTCGTCAAGAGCGCTTTGTGTACCGTCTGATTGATTCATTAAAAAGAATCGACTCAAAAGAACAATTCACTCACCAAATTGATCACCACTGTATGAGCGATGGACATTTAATGAAACATTTTACAGCTAGAAAATATCTATATTCAAATTTCATCAAGATTGTATTCCTTTCCTCTCGAGTGAAATGTAAATTCTCCATTTCCATGCGTTTAACGGCCATCGTTCAGGGGCTGAATGTGATGCTCTCCTCTTTTTTGGATCTGATGTCATACATCACTATAGTAACAGTAGCCACTCCCACCACAGCAGAAAGGACCAATCGAATCACAGCTTCAGTGAAACTGCAACAGCGAGCAGAGTCTAAGGACAGAAAAAAAGGTTTTATTGCGAACCAGCACCAAAATTATGACAAATTGATCAATAACTTCTTGACGGACCTCCACACACTTCACTGATGTCCAGATGTGTGGTCTGGTTTGTGATGGGGTTGTTGATCACACAGCTGTAGGTGTTCTTCTCCTGATATTCCACCTCCAGAGGTAGAGAGAGACTGCTGCTGAGATCAGACACACTGATGCTGGACAATAAACTGTTTCCTTTGTACCAGGAGAGAGTCACATCACTCACATTCAACACTGAACACAGTAGCGAATGATTCTGCTGGAATGATACTGATGATAAAGATGAATAGGTTAAAGAGTCTTTGGTGACAATGGGAATGGGCAGTCGAGCTGGAAAATGTAAAAAACAAAATAAGACAAAGTAGTAATGAATTGTATTATTATCGTCATATGCATAAATCTGAACATTCCGTTAAAATACTCACCATAGACCGTAACATTAAATAAATAAAACAGCATATATTTTTTTATCTGTAGTTCATAAAGTCCAGAGTCTGTTGTTCTGATGTTCCTGATGGTCAAAGATCCAGTTTGATTGTCGATCTGTAGCCTGTCTCTAAATCTCTCAGCATTAAAATAATTAATAACAGGTTCTCCCTTATTAAACTGAATGACCATAAATGTCATGCCAGGTTCAAACCTCCACTGTAGGTATTGTATATTTTGTTTGGCTATATCAGAAACATTAGTCTGTAGAGTAACAGAATCTCCCTCCGTCACGGATATCTTCATGACATCTGTATGTGTACCAAGCAAACCGAAACAGCAAGATTTCAAACCGGCTCAGACAAAAATGTATGTTTTTGTCATTATTTGCTCACCCTGTTGATCTACACCATAGTGAAAGCTAAAGGGATCCAATACAGCACTGCATGCATTTCTTTCACACACACACACACACACACACAATGTTGTTTGTGTTTCCACAGAAGAAAGCCGAACAGGTTTGGAACAACATGAGCGTGAGTAAATAACAACGGAATTTAACATTTAAATTAAGCTAAAGCCATATAAACATGTTTAACTCACCAACCAGATGCCATAAACTGAAGAAAATAAGTGCACTAAACATTTTCAGCCGTATGAGGAAGTCTAATGAAGAAACTTGCATGTGGTTAAACATAGCTTTCTCAATAGTCACATGATACACTGCATGTTAACATAAACAAAATATAAGCATTTTTGGTCAGTTGTTAACCGAGTTGGGGAGTAAATGGAATACATTTAACTTAGTTACATAATTAAAATAAAAAATAAAATTGACACACTGACGCTGAACAATAAACTGTATCCTTTGTACCAGGAGAGAGTCACATGACTACAACCAAACGAAACACGTTTGGACACTGATGATCATCCTGATGATGATGAACCACTTAAAAAGTCTTTGATGATGAAGGTGTAAGACAAAGTAATATAAATGACTATAAACGTCAGTTTTGTAAGTAGACGTCATAAACTTCGCAATAGAAAAAAGCAGTCCTTAACTCATGAACTACACACACACACTGAGCTCATGCTATATAGGAACTGTCTTAAGTTGACATTAATCCCTGCTGATCATTTGTGTTGCTATAGTAAATATTTTTATTGGGATTCTCTAATTTGAGAAGGCAGGAGTCAAAATCTCAATGTGATGTCTATGACGGTATAACTAATTTTACATTAAGACTACAATGTACAATGTAGATTTAATGTAGATCATCTGACTACACTGAAGCTAAAATCACTTACCAACCAGGCAATAAAAAGAAAATGACAAGCTTTCTTTAGGTATCTGATGGATGGATGGATGGATGGATGATACTGTTTCTACTAGGTAATTCAAATGATCTGAAAACAGGAAGCGCCTTTCTTTTAACACATTTATTTCTGGCTTCTCTGCCCGAGCCCGAGCCAAGACTTGACCCGCCGATATCTCCTGCAACTATCTTCTGCCGGGCCGTGATCAAGCATTTGTTTTGTGCAGCAAATTTAAAATAATTCACACTGATCTTCTGATCTCACAACTTTTCAGTATCTCTGAATATCTCCAGGTCCAAACCACCATTGTATATATTGTTTATATTGTCTGTGTATCTCAGTAACATCAGTGTGCAGTGACAGAATCTCCCTCCATCACTGACACTACATTCACTCCATCTGTATCACAACAATAACCTGATTAAATGCCAATTCATAAATGATTGTATTGAACTAGACATGAAGTCATAAAAATATATTTAACTTACGTATCAGATGCCACAAAGAGACGAAAACCAATGTTTGGTTCTCCACGAATTTGAAGAAATCTAAATCCAATCTAAAAACTACAAAATGAAAACTTGTCCTTCGGTCTTCACACATTTACATATTTAGACGTTTGTTCCTCAAACTCTTATGCATCACACACTGTATATCTGTCTATACCAGCACAATGTTTTTGCCAACCAGGTTTTTGTGCATCTGCATCTTAAATCTCAGATCTCGTTGGTTCCAGAATGATTAGTCAGCAGTTTATATCTCAAGTGACTGACTATACAACCTGGCTGCAAAACGGACTGTGTACAGCTTCTGCTGGGATGAATCAACGGCCAGCTTTCTTCAAGTATGATAAATGCTTTTGATGTCACAGTTTCGGTTTTGTAAGTCAAATGTGAGGAAAGTTGAAGTTGCACCCATGCAGCCACTCATATTGAGCTCATGCAATTAAGGAAGTGACTTTTGTTTGACACTGTTAATTCTTCTGATGTATTATCTGTGGAGTCTCCAACAACATTTCAACGGTCTACTGGGATTCAAACAACTTCATTCAGCTCCAGTTTCCAAGACTTTTGAGGTCGACCAGTGAATCAGTTTTGCCGATTAATCGGCACCGATATTTGATTCCCGGAACTATCGGTTATCTTCTGGGTTTTCCGGGTTGCATCGGCTGCTGGAGTGGCTTTGAAGGGTCCATTATCCTTATACAGTGTGAGAGCCAACATATCAATGGAGAGAGCGGCCTCTAGAGGCAAAAAAGACTGAAAACACATGCATTTGTTTTGAAACATGATACTGCGCCCGCTCCTTGAGAAAGCACAGTAGGGACAGCGCTGACATTTCAAATGCACATTTAAAACTCAGTCTCAGACAACGAAAGGGTCAATATAAAGTAACTGATTTGTTGACTATATGCAAATTTAAAGAACAGCAGTATGTTTGCCGACAAAGCTGAGAGGACGCATTACATTAGCATTACCGCAAGTGTTAATTGTCATGATTATCATAAATTTGACATCAAATTTTAAAAGTGAATCCCTTTTGTTTGCTAAAATAAAGTTTTAATGTTTTATGCGTTTATTTGATAACTATAATTTTGTATACACAACATGTCTGCGGAAAAAGTAAACATCACTTGAGCACTGTGCACTTGATCAAAATGGTACCACCACCTTTTTTGTTGTTTTTTTTGTAACTGTTTTACATGGATTATTGTTTTTATTTTTTAATCCAGTCTCCATTTTAAAAACTATCGGTTAATTAATCGGTTATCGGCAAGTGAGGTCCAACCTAACTATCGGTATCTGTAAAATTCAATATCGGTCGACCTCTAATTGTTCTCTGCTTTCTTTCTCGTCTGGATCTGATGTCATGAATCACTAGTGCAACAGTAGCCACGCCCACCACATCACAGATGACCAATCACATTTTACAGCTTTCACATTTCAATAATAGACCAGTGTTTTTGGTCTATTATTAACCAGGTTTATTTCAACAACTCTTTTTTTTATTTATCTGCATCTTATATTTAAATGTCAAACCAAAGCTGCCTGTGGGATACAGATTCTCAACCCCAGGTAAGTTCAGATACCTGTACTGTTTCCTGCTTCAGATTTAAATGGTCTTTGAAGACGCAACATATGCAAAGCAATATTCTATAGGCCTGTATGAAAAAAGACACATATTTCTGTGGAAAAACGGATTTAGACTTTGCTTTTTGGACCAGTGATCATGTTGATTCAGATCAGTTTTTCAAGCAATCATTTTGACCACTGTCTGGAAAAAAATAACTGATATTTCTAGATTACTGTGAGGGTAATCCTAGTGCCCAGAACATATGGCTCTTTATTCAACAACTGATTGTGATGTTCTTCGCTTCTGTCCGTTTCTCAACGGCTCTGCTTCTGTCCAGCTCTTCTGGATCTGATGTCATAAATCACTATGGCAACAGTAGCCACACCCACCACTGTGGAAATGACCAATCGAATCACAGCTTCAGTGAAACCGCAGCATTGAGGGCCGTCTGAGGACAGAAAAATAGAACCTGTACCAAAACTGTGATAAACATACAAACAACATTTGTTGCGTGTGTTGTGGTGATATTAATGTCATCACTGATATACCTGCACATGTCTGCAAGAGTTCAGTGATGTCCAGATGTGTGGTCTGGTTTCTGATGGGGTTGTTGATCACACAGCTGTAGGGGTTTTTATCCATATATTCCACCTCCAGAGGTAGAGAGAGACTGATGCTGAGATCAGACACACTGATGTTGGACAATAAACTGTTTCCTTTGTACCAGGAGAGAGTCACATCACTCACATTCAACACTGAACACAGTAGGACACAGTTTGACTCTGATGATGAAGAACATGTGGAGTATCTGGTGATGACAGGGATGGGAAGATTTGCTAGAAAACATGAGAGAATAAGGTAAAATAAAGTACTTAGTATACACTAACAGTAAAAAAAAGTCATTTATAAAACGGTTAGTTCCATTCCTCGATCCTGATTTATTCATGATACAGCATGGCTATTTATATTTACTGTTGTTGTAAGGAACTATTTTTTAGTGGAAGGACTGCATTTAACTAACTTGCTTTTAAAAAGTAACATTTCAATACATATATTTTTAGTTTTAATATTTTTTATTGTGTGGTAACCGTTTTATAAAAGCAATAAGGTACACAGGGCAATTTAAATGACAATTATATGCCTAATAATGCATGATTTACTCACAGCCTCTCACAACTTATTTCTTACTTAAAATCCTATCAACAGTATCTGTGGCCTGATAATATTGAACATATTTAAATATAGCTATATACAATTGATGTATGTTTACAAAAAACAAATTCTCATGAAAACATTGTGAAGAAAGGGCAATGTTAATTCAGCTACTCACCATAGACAGTAACATTGAATGATATTAAGTATCTACTGCCCACTTGATAAAGTCCAGAGTCTATGGTTCTCATGTTCCTGATGGTCAGAGATCCAGTTTGATTGTCGATCTGTAG
This sequence comes from Enteromius afrohamiltoni, assembly GCA_034779775.1. Lineage (NCBI taxonomy): Eukaryota > Metazoa > Chordata > Actinopteri > Cypriniformes > Cyprinidae > Enteromius > Enteromius afrohamiltoni. Next base: position 3,345,302 of record JAUYWG010000060.1, on the reverse strand, counting down.
TCTTTCACTGAATGCCTCATTATTGTTATATATAATGTCACATGCCTCCTCATCACGGCAAATGACTGTAGCTATCTCATTATGTCCAAACCACCAGTCTATAGGCCAACGACGTCTATAATGTATCGGTATGAAATCAGTGTTTAGAGTGACAGACTCTCCTTCCATCACTGACAATATCCTCACTCCATCTGCATAAAACACATCAATACAAGATGAAACAACACTGTACTAAACCTGAATCCATAAAAACATCTTTAACTTACCAACAAGAGGCCACAGACAGAAGAAGATGAATGCATAAAACATTTTTCAACGGTAGGAAATAAAAACACTTAAGACATACGCGGAACTTCTCCAGTCTTCAGGCTGCTGTACATTGCTAAATACTGTTAGTTCCTCAAACTCTGACAAGTCACGTGTTAGAGAGTAGGACAGTATCAGCACATTAATAAAACAGGTAGCATTTTCTGATATCAAATTGTGCTACCTATTTTTTCATAGGAGGTAGCAAAATCTGATAAGGTAGGATGAATCGTGTTATAGACACACCATTACGTCACTTTCCGCATGCGCGGTAAACACATACCCATACACATACGTCAGGTACCCACGTCCCAGGTATGTACCTGACGTCACCGCGCTACAGTCTGCAGCGAGGGGTGTCTCAAAAAAACCAAAACACTAGCAGCTACACGCCTGATCACCAGATGGCGCCTGTGAGCCACGACTGCCTGCAGTAAAACAGACGAGCCACAGATGACTGCGTGGGCCATGCTAGTCTCTCTTGTTTATAGTCGGTATCACTCTTTCTACTTCGCGTTTGCAGTCATATTATTTGAAAACGTTACAGAATAAGCGACTTTTAAACCTGGGTTTACAAACAGGTGTGTACATGCCCATACACACAACGTGACAGATATCAGCTACGGCTTTTATATCTATTATTAACATTTATTGTAGGATTTTGAAAGTATACACTTTGCACATCGCATTAAAAGAGGCTGCGAGCTTTTCCTATGAAATACCACATTAACATTTAGAGAATAGGAGACACGTTTGCATGAAATTTGTATCTCAGTCTGAATTTGAGACGTTTTGACATTTAGGCAGCAAATCATGTTGGATTGAGTTTCAGTGTTAAGTCAACTGGATCTCCTCAAGGATGCGTGCAATACTTATACTTTATATGCTTATGTTAAATATGCTGATTTTTTTTAACCATAACTGCAAAAAGTGTTGACCGTAATAATCACAATGAGTTCTTTGAGTTTATATTTTGTGTTTGTCATATGCCACTACCCTACTTAAATGACAAACTTCTTAACTTAAAGTAACAACTAAACATTGTTGGTCTTTTCAGGCACTTTAAGATGGCTTTGGTGCCCTACGATGAGAATCTACTTCCTGCGCTGTCAAAACTTCACCAGACTTCGGCCGAATTTGATCTGGCCAATCACAGGATCAGACTCAGCCAGGACTGGAACCGATTGGGTGTCGCTGCTGTGGTCTGGGACGCCGTAAGTTCTCGTTAAAAGAAAGGTTTCCGCTTTTTCTAGTCGTAATAAATGAACAGTCGAGCCGTGTTTATGTCCCAGGCGGTGGTGCTCTGCATGTTCCTGGAGATGGGAAAGGTGGATCTGAAAGGAAAGAGAGTTATCGAGCTTGGAGCCGGCACAGGTTTGGTGGGCATTGTAGCTGCTCTGCTTGGTAAGACTGAGTACTTTGCGTTGAAAGACAATTTTAGTTCCCAGAAGTTATTTCCCTTATTTAAGTCTTATTCTTTTCTCGCAGGAGCCAATGTGACAATTACAGACCGAGAGCCTGCACTTGAATTTCTGTCCGCCAATGTGCGTGAAAATATTCCTCCGGGCCAACGGGGGGAGGTACAGGTATCCGAACTTACCTGGGGTGAGAATCTACATTTGTATCCCACAGGGAGCTTTGATTTGATCCTGGGAGCTGATATTGTTTACCTGGAGGAGACGTTTCCCGCCCTCCTGCAGACTCTTGAACACCTGAGCTCGGAGAACACGCTGGTGTTGCTGTCCTGCCGGATTCGTTACGAGCGGGACGAGCGGTTCCTGACGGAGCTGCGCCGGAGCTTCTCCGTGCAAGAGGTCTATTATGACTCTCAAAGGGACATTCACGTTTACAGAGCCGTGAAAAACACCACCAACACTGAACTGTAAGAGCTGGTGTGGAGGAAACTTTGGGTGGAGTAATTCAAAGCATTTTAACCTTTATGAAAAGGATTGGAGATGATTAAATGGCAATGTTTAAAGGAGCATGATGTTTATATGTTTTGTTTGGCTTCACAGCTTGGGCAGCAGGTGGCGCTGCTCTACTGCAGTGGAATAATAATCTGGCCTTGTGCTAAATATAGACACCTGTTTTGCCTTCAGCATCTCTTTTTATTTATCATAAGCCAGTACTTGGATTTTAAATTAGATGCATAAAGGTAATTATTACTACTATTATTGGTATTATTATCAATTGTTGATTTCTATACAAAATCCAAAATATATTTATTATTAATATAATTAATAATAATATATTTGAGGAATTTTATAATTACTACTACTACTACTATTAGTATTAATTATTGTCATGTTTTGTAATCCAAATATTATTATTATTATTATTAGTGGTAGGTTTATTATGAATAATAATTTTAAAAAGTTTATTATAAAATTTGAATATATATAAAATGTAATTTACAATTTATTTAAATGTAAAAGTTTTACTAATAAATAGTATTTTAAATAGTTTATTATAAAATGTTACTATATATGTATATATATATATATATATATATATATGTAATTTATAATTGTTAGTATTTAAATGTAAAAATTATAATACATAATATTTATGTGTATATATATATATATATATATAAAATCCCCAATATGTCCATATTATTATTCTTATTATTATATTCATATTATTGTAATTTTTTTTAATTATAGTTGTTATTATTACTATTTTTTATTAACTTTTGTTATGTTATAAATAGAATCCAAAATATTAATTAATAACAGTAATAAAGCTCTAAACTGAAACTAATGCTCATGATAATAATAATACGTATAAGTAAATATAAATAATTGTTCTTGTTTATATACAATTTAAAATATATCTATAATTATAGTTAATCTAAGTAAAAGTCATTATTACTACTACTATGTTTCTCCCAGAAAATATCAATTATGATATTGTAACCAAAAATAGTTTTAAATTCAATAGTTATAATAATAATAATCAAATAAAATCAAATAAAAATGAGTCATGTATTATATACACAATCCAATATAATAATAATATAAATATACGAAAACAACAACAATAATTATTATGTGTTGGTATTTGTAGTTTATGAGGACACAAAACATGGGCATGACAGAGGTATTACAATTTGAAGGTGGGTTATGATTAATAATTCAAAAGGCTTAAAAAAAACATACTAAATTGTGTTTTTTTTTTCTTTTGAAAATCTAAAAATGCACAACGTTTTCTGTAGGTAGTTAGGGTAGAGGTGTAAGGCAATAGCACACACAGTTTGTACAGTGTAAAAACTATTGAAAGTCCCTCTCCATACACTATTATACATATATATATATATTTAAGATTTAAAAAAAAATAATGTTTGTGAACATGTGAGCTCTAAACTCTAAACTTGTTTTGATATTTTAGGAGATAAAAGGCCGATCCTGAATTTATGTTAGCTACGTTTCTGATGCATTAAACCCCAGATACTTATCATCAAAATGACCCTTATCTTGGATAAACATATCTCCAGTTTTATAACAGACCGTCGACATCCTGTCAAACCAATCAAAAACTCCAACAAAGACTCTTCCAGTGTTTAGGCGCTGAGATATTTCAAGCCAATCAATAATTTGAGAAGTTCTAAATTTGAAGATAGCATGCATTTCCAGGTGTCTTTTATGTTTCTGACATATTACTGCGCACTCAGAGACTCGTAAGTGCTGTGATTCATTATTGTGTCCCAGTATAATGATGTGTTTTTCTTGATAAACAAGTCATTACTGGACCAGACGCGTCATGAAGCAGCGTGGCATCGTCCCCGATGCCGCTACAATGTCGTTAAAGCACATCACCTGTTAAAAAGCGACACAAAAAAAGGATGTTTTAATGCGCTGCAGCCCATGCTGCATTAGGCCATATCGAATTTAAGTGAGTGTGTGTGTATTTGTTTGCAGAGGAAGTCCGCTTTGTGGCAGATGAGACAGATAGTTCCACCTGAGCGCAGTCAATAAAGAAGACACTGTGATATTTGTTGAGCTTTTAACAGGCTTTTAGAACCTTGTTGTCTGCTGTTAAATGATTTCTGAAGATCCGCCGATATGGAAAAAAACAGCCTTTGAAGTGTCCTTCAGCCATTCCAAGTCGCACATTTGAAATATTTAGTAAAACGTCATGATTTGCTTTAGTTGGAAACTCTGCCGCAGTTTAATTGCGCAAACAAGTTTTAAAATCTACTTCCGAAGACAGCTGTGAACGGGCTAAAAACAGCACACATGGCCTTTGACTGTTTTCTGTGACATCACGCCTATTCAGTTCCTTTATTGCAGGACGGTGTCATGGTCAAAAATGAAAGTCATCCTGGTTATTGCAAAATTAGCACCGTAATTACAGTAAACGCCTGACTTGAATGCATGGATGTGACCTTTCACTCCTATATGATAAAAATCTTTCGTGAAACATCTAATCTGTTGTATTTTACAACCCAGTGGAAAAGGCCCTTAGTTATCACACGTTATCTTGCATCTTGAATCCTTGTATGGGTGGTTACAGCCTGCTTGATTTTAATCCTTGATAAAATAAATTAGCTATATATAATAAATAGTAGTAATATAATTAAATGAAGACCATTTTTAATTAAATATTCACAAATCTTAGCTAATTTTAATTAAATTTGTATGATAAAGCATCAACAGTTCGTACAAATTGATTCATATAAAAGTGTACATTTTAATTTAGTAACTTTATTGCCCTGATAGCACACGTACATCTAGGAGATGTCTATTTGACGTCTGCATTTACATCTGCAAGACGGATTATTTAGGTTGTTTGCTCATCTGCAATATATCTATCGTACGTCTCCATTTAGATGTCAAATTGACGTCTATTAGATGTCTTGAAGATGTTTATGATTTAGATAGATGTAACACTGACATCTGAAAGACGTCTGCCAGACGTTTGTAGTCAGCAGATGCTTTCCAGATCAAGAGATCCTCAACAGACATCTTGTACGTGTGCTATCTGGGTGACGATAAAATCATAAAGCGTCACCACTTCATTTAGTATAAGTTCGTACAATCTGATTCACACGCTTTTGATTTAGTAATTTGGTCAACGGAAAAACACAGGAGGGTTTCCATTTACAATGTCCTGGTAAAACGTCATTATTTTGTACAAGTTGTCAATTTCGCATAAATTCTGTGATTTGTGCGAAAACTGCTTTTATAGGGAAAAAAAACAACAACATCAAGCCCCAACCCTAAAAGGTATTGGGCGTAGCAGATTTATACGAATTAGCCACCAATTCACCACAAACGTAAAGTAGTTGCGAGATTGGTTTTCTGGCTTTGTTAATAGCAATAGAACATGATGTGAATCATTTCTTTTGAAGAATCAGTTCAGAAGAATCGCCAGTGAATCATTCATCACTACTATGTTGTTTTGCATACAACATTTTTGCAAAATGGTTTAACATTGGCATAACATTTCCTGAGGCAGTTTATGCCTTGAGTGCACTTTTCATATTAATAAAATGTATGGGTTTAAAATTAAAAGGTGCTCTTTAGATACTAAAAACTGCCAGTAAAAGTCTTTTCATTGAGTTCCCCTGCAGCTCCCTCCGGATAGTTGTCCGACAGTGGATCTTTCCTCTGTGTCTGTAAATAAAGTGGCAATACCGTAAACAATCATTGACTCTCGACGAACCACAACTACGCACGACTGCAATCCACGGTTATGAAAGAGCATTGAGCACCACACCCAAAGGAAGCATATGCTTGGACACCAAAATAATAAAAACACTCTCACACTCTTTTAAAGAATACAGAAACGATTGAAGAATGGAAAATCGATGCAATTACAGAACATGCCAGAAAGAGGGGTTTGCCCTATTCTGAATCATAATGTTTGGAAATAATGTCTAATGTGGGAAGAAATCCATTCTAGCTTATCCAAATTGTTTATACAAAGTAGAAACATATGCAATATCTAATTCCCAAAATTGCCTACATGAGGTTTAGAATAGCTTTTAAAGACCTAATTAATTATGTTATGTTAAAATGTTTTTGGTGTTGTACTTGTGTCAACTTAAATCAGGAAATTTGTTTTAATAATAAAGCCAGTATGCTAAGGTCAAACACACGCTTCATCTCCTTTAAAGCAACTCAAGGAAGTGCGCCTATGTCACCTCACATTATTTATTATTTGCTTAATCAATGACTGTCATAAATTTTATGGTTTGAGAGGCAATATGGGGCCTGCTGTAAAGTTGTCAGAAAACAGCCCATTACAGTATTTGAGGGAATGCTGGCTTATAAGCTTACATATCATTCATATGGAGAAAATTATATGATTTCTTAGTGTAGACAAAAATTTGAATGCCTCATGTATTCGATTCTTGACTAATAGTGCGTGAAATGTTAGCATTTTGCTTTTATCGCTAATGCATAGCCTAGTACTAAAGCTACACAGTTTGTAAATGTGGCCTGTCTTTTAAAGGTTTGATTCATTAATTGACACACTTATTGTGTCTTCCTAGATGAAGGTGTTGGAACGTTCATTTAGCAAATCATTTGTTTGAACAGTTTTCTTCAGTGAATATAATCGAATGTGAAGTTACGCACATTTTACCTAACATTTATTTTTGTAAAATAGCCTTTTCAAAACCTATGTAACTAGCAATAAACCAGCTACCCATTGGCCAAGCTAGTTTTTGTTCTGAGGTTGCTCTTAGCAAACTATTAAGCTTGCCAACTCAACTAGCTAACATGCTCCAAAATGTTCCACAGCTACAAGTTTAACCAGAATAACAGGGAATAATATGATTGCCTGTTCAAATATTAATGCGAAAATCTTTAATAATTCCAGCATTTTAAAAATAGCTAGGTTGCGTTGTCCGATCGCTTTGCGAATCATCTCGCTCGAAATCGAATCGGTTCAGGACAATGAATCGCGAATCAAATTTCACTGTAACACACGCTTCTGACGAATCATCCTCGCGGCTCGCGTAATTACAAATGAAGAGCATTTCATAATGCAAATAATCTGTTTGTCATCAATATTTAAGGACGTTGATCCATTCCCTTACAACATGCGTTCGTGACAAACTTGAGAAAACTATTTTGTGCAGAAAACGCCACGCTCCGCTTCATTAGTAGCATTGACATGCATTACAGAGAAATTTCTTCATCACTGACAATGACACCGCGCTTTAAAGGAATGCGAACTTTAATCTGCCACCACTTTATTGTTTCCTTAACAAGTGTAGTTGAGGTAATATTTAACACTCCTTCTCTATTCGACTCTCGGGAGCGTCAGCGCGCAACAGAGAAACAGACTTGCGCTGGATAATAACGGAATTCTGAACCGAAACCCTCGCATTTCACTCTAAAATGGTCCGTAAGTGCTAAATAATGTCAATATTTCGTGCACAGTTTGTAAAAGTCACTTAAGAGAGTGTGCGTAAAAGCGCATTTGGAGAGTATGGTGCTGCGTCCTTTGCTTGTATGATTGTTTTTAAAGTGGATTTATTTTATTGTTGTGCTTTGCATATTTTAGGGAGTTGGAAAATGGGTTTTGGCAGCATTTGGGGTCGTAGTGATCGTTGTGTTGATAGCTGTTCCCACAGCCATTTTTCTCAACGGTAAGTGACCATGGATAAATCCATGCGCATTTGTGTGGATACGTTTAAAGTTTCATTAAATCAATAGCTGCGTTTGATTAACAGTTCTATGGATTTACGGTAAACGTGTAAATCTCAAACTCTTACTGTACACGTTTTATGGGTTTATAAGTCTCACTTCACTTAAGTAACAGTAGGCTGTCACAGGTGGTTGGCCGCTAGAGTGCTTACATCAGTGTTTTGGACGCTGAACGGAACGCTCTGCAGCTCTTATCGGACTCATTACCTTTCCCTCCATCTGAACTTTGTACACGATAGTGATTTTGCTTGTATAATGCACAATTTATTATATAACAACACATACACTGACAAAGAATCAATTAATCAATTCTATCTATCTATCTATCAGAGGAAAAAACTGTATCCCTGAGGACTTTTACTTTAGAAGATTACTTCAATGGAACTGCGAGAACCAAGTCCTACAACATGCGCTGGGTCTCAGGTAAATAAATAACCCCTAAAAACAAGTATGTACACACAAATAGCATATATATGCTGTGGCATGGTAAAATAAAGGAATCAAATAGAAACACTACCGTACTTTGTAATGTAACGTGCCATGGTTTTTATATAGGTCAGCCATGGCATTTTTGGTGTTTTTAAGTGCATATTCATGTTCTGTGGTATTCACTTATAGAATCAAGTCCAAAAAACATGATAATACGTGATATTTTTGACCCTGGACCACAAAACCAGTCTTAAATCACTGGGGTATATTTGTAGCAATAGCCAAAAACACATTGTATGGGTCAAAATGATAGATTTTCCTTTTTTGCCAAAAATCCTTAGGATAGTAAGTAAAGATCATGTTCCATGAAGATATTTAGTCAATTTTGTACAGAAAATATATTAAAAGTTAATTTTTGATTAGCAACATGCATTGATAAGATCTTTATTTGAACAATTTTAAAGGTGATTTTCTCAGCATTTAGATTTCTCTGTACCCTCAGATTCCAGATTTTCAGTTGTATCTCGGTCAAATATTGCCCTATCCTAACAAATCATATATCAATGGGACGCTTATTTCAGCTTTCAGATCACGTATAATGCTCAATTTCAGAAAATTAACACTTATGACCAAGGTTACATTTAAGAAACTTTCGTAAGTGAAATCAACCACTTGCTACCTTTATGCACTATTTTTCCTTCAGATGATGAATATCTTCACAAGACAGGAGAAGGTTCGTTGCATCTGATCAATGCAATCACCGGAAATGGAAGTGAATTTGTCAGTCAACAGATTTTTGTAAGGGTGTTTTCCTCATCTTCCCTTTTCTGAATAGGGAGTGGTGTTCTGAAATGTCACATACTGAAATGTGTGTCAAACATGACAAATGGGTTAGTTTGGGGACCAGCTATTAAAGATGACTTTAATAAACTCTTAAAGGAACAGTTGACCCAGAAATGTAAATTCTGTCATCGTTTACTCACCCTCAAGAAGTTCCAAACCTGTATGAATTTTCACAAAGGAAGATATTTTGAAAAAAATAAATAGAAATACAATGGTGACCCAAAACAGCCTGGTTACAAAAGAACAAAAGAAATGCATACAGATTTGGAAATACTTGAGGGTGAGTCAGTGATGACAGAATTTACATTTTTGGGTGAACTATTCCTTTAACTTGCTGCTTATTACTTACAGCAGTTGTTGAGTTTAGTTATGGCGTAGGGATAAGGTATCTAAAATATGGTTATGAAGAAAAGCACATTTATAAGTGCTAATAAACAGCGGGCGCACTGGTGATATGGATGTTAATTAGCAACTAGTTAATAGTATTGAATTACAATAGTATAGAATTGGTGTCTAAATTAAAGTGTTTACACGATTTCTGTTACATGAGCCATTAATCGAGTGAAAAGTCCCAGAAATTTCAATTCAAAGATGTGGGGTTGGGTCTTTTTATAATCTGCACAGTAAGCAATCGCCTAGCAACTACCTAGATTACCCTAGCAACCCCATAGCAATTTGCTAAACCAGTTTCGCCCAAGAAAGCACCGCCGTTGTTTCTTTGAAACCAAACCAAGTGCAGTTCTCTGTTTTTAGATCTGTTAAGTCTGGTTAGAGCATCGACTTAAACGTTAATGCACGTTTGTATCAACTCCTTGAACTCACAACGGTTGTCTTTCTTTGATGTTATCAGTCCCGTGTGGCAGCTTTTGATTACATGGTGTCAGCCGATCAAAAATACATCTGTTTCCTGAGCAACTACACTAAGGTATTCGATGAAGCGCTTTGATGGCTGAATGAATCATTTATCGTCTGCTATTGGTGTCCAGATGTTTAATGTTGTCTTTCTTCTCCAGCTCTGGAGACACTCCTACACCGCATCATATTCCATCTATGACCTGGAAAAAAGGTTTGTTTACTAGTGTTTTTAAGGGCTATAAATCGCGCTAGCTAGCTGTTTATGCTAACAAACTGCTACGCTATGTCAATACTGTGATTAATGATTACTTTGTAATCATTTAAGATGACTAACTTGCTCTTTATTTCAGTGATTTTATAAATACAGATATCCCACATGATATCCAGTACCTAGCATGGTCACCAACGGGCCACAAACTGGTGAGTATCATCAGTTTACCACCTCATGCAGAAGTTTAATTTCATGTATGTGTTGTAAAAGCTTATTGCCATTATTTGCCATGTCATTAGTTATTATTACTGTCTATGAGGAACTTAGTTAACTCAGGGCTGTCAACTCACGCAACTGAAACTTTTCACATCCATTTTCTCACCCAGTCAAATAATAATGATATTGGCAAAACAGACATGGTAACGGCTCCAGTGTGTATTCGCGCTCTGGAAATTACCAAAAGATTCTATTTAGAATGTGTTTTTGTCGTGCTAAGCAATGCAGCCAATCACAGACATACCTGTTGATTTCTGGAACACCTGTGATTGGCCGTTGAGTTTTTTGGTGCTGCTAATGCCACATGTCTAAGCGAAGTGGCATAAATGCCTCGTGAATGCAGGATTCACTTTCGAAGGGGAGAAAAATATAATCTCTCAAAACAGATGTTCCAGAAATGTGCATTTTCATGTCAAAATGTTTTTAAAACATGGTAGTAAAAAGTAGTTAAAAAGTTAGTGGTTCACTTCGGGTTAATGTGTGCAGTTTTGAGGGTGGCTTATTACATAACTAGGGCTAACTACAATTTTGACAATAACTAAAATGGTGGAGCTTTGCTTTTTCCAACAAGGACGAGGAGTGTGACCGAGGCAAATGTGGAACAGTTTGCAAAAATATTACACTTTTTTTTTTTTTCTTTTTCTTTTAAAGAGGATAGTCTGAAGAATGTCTGGTTGGGTTTGACATGGAATGACCCAGATTTTTTCTCTCCACCAAATATGCGTGTAGAAGTCCAGAAAGTAGCTGCTTGTACACTGCTTGTTCTCTAAAACCCCAAACCCTTTGCACACATATCCCCACCCAACAGAAATGTTTAATGATATATATTTGTTTTCAAATCCATGCAGGCTTTTGTGTGGCAAAACAACGTTTATGTAAAGGAAACTCCCACCTCTGCATTCAGGCAGGTCACTACTGATGGAGACCACAACCTGATCCTCAACGGTGTGCCTGACTGGGTGTACGAGGGTAAGAGATACATATTTAATGAAGCTGATGGATGTTAACCATTCATTATAGAGATCTTTTACTTTTTGAAGGCTCAATGGAATAGTTAATCCAAAAAAGCTAGCGTTCTTCTGTTTTCTCTTCAGAGGAGATGTTCTCCACCAACTTTGCTCTGTGGTGGTCTCCAAATGGGAGGTTTGTGGCGTACGCCAAATTTAACGACTCAGAAGTCCACAACATTGAGTATACATGGTACGGAGAAGGCCAGTATCCAGCAACGGTCTTCATACCATACCCCAAGGTAAAAGGACATGTTTTAAAAGCAAAATGTAATTTTAAAGGAGTAGTTTGTCAAGATTTACCCTCAGGCCATCCAAGATGTACAGTAGAGGAATTGGTTTATTCAGCAGAACAAGAAATTTAACATTACACCACTTGCTCATCAATGGATCCTCTGCAGTGAATGGGTGCCGTCAGAATGAGAGTGATAAAAACATCACAATAATCCACAACATGATTCCACTCCAGTCCACCAGATCTTACAAAGTAAGAAGTTGTGTGTTTATAAGAAATAAATCCACCGCTTTGTGTTAAAATATGAGTGTATAATCTATAATAACTCCAGCTGTGGAAAAAGTTAATCTCATGCTGTCCTCTC
>JAUYWG010000060.1:3311042-3328755 GCA_034779775.1 Enteromius afrohamiltoni | reverse complement strand
TAAAGTGACAGTGCGTTTTTTTATATATATATATATATATATATATATATATATATATATATATAGCATGAACATATATAGTTCTGAGCATGAGCGCTACGGAAAACGGATACGGTGTCCTCTGCCCTAACCCTATCAATGCCCATTTGACCACACAAATCACCTTAGCAGTGCCCTAGCAACCACCCCGATCACTACAAACTGCAGCAACGCTCTAGCGACCTAGAAACCATGCAGAATACATTCAAACCATTTATCATAACCATAACCATTTATGCAGCAACATAATAGTCATACTAGCCCTAGTGGCATCCTAGAAGCCCCTGGAAACCACGTAGCGACATCCTAGCAACTTATCAATTCTCCAGCAATCTCGCAAAATGGCCTGAGAACCATATAGTGACACCTTAGTAACTTGACAATGCCTAGCTACCACCCAGAATACCCTGGAAACCATCTAGCAACTTAACAATAAACTAAAAAGAAATGTAGTGAGGTGCTGTATTCTTGCAATAATTTACTCTTAATATAACTATAACAATTGATTTAATCATAGCATACAATTGATATTTGCATTTAAGATATTAGATATGACAATTGTGTATATTTTTCTTCATTTTTAGACAATTTATTGACATGGGCTTCGTCGATAAAAACAGGGTTGCCATCTGGGGCTGGGTAAGTTTAATTACCAAGAATCTTTGTCATGAATCTGATAGACTTCATTTTTCGTCTTGATTGCAAAGTGTTTGTTTTTTTCTGTCTTTAAAATAACAATGACACTAGCTTTTATATTTTGTTAATTTATATTTTGTGGAGTCCAAATGTATAAGTGCGCCATGTGTTTGTGATACAGTCTTACGGTGGTTACGTCACTTCAATGGTTCTGGGAGCCGGAAGTGGAGTTTTTAAATGTGGAATGGCCGTCGCTCCTGTCTCTAAATGGGAGTATTATGGTATGTATTATGTATAATCACAATTCGTTACTGATTTTAAGGGGTTACTCCACCCCAAAATCACGTACACCCATGTTGTCATCACTTACTGTACACCCCGTCATTTATCTTCAGATCACAATTTAAGATATTTTAGATAAAAACCTGAAGAACATCAGGAAAGCATGAAAGCCATAGTCAGAATACTCCATCTGCCATCAGTGGTTCAACGTAATGCTATGAAGCTACGAGAATACATTTTGTACACCAAGAAAATAAAAATAGCGACTTTATTCAACAATTCGGCACCGTATTATCACCATAGCACCATTTCGAAAAATATCCTCTGGATGTAAATAGTGCATGCTGTTCTGTGTCAGTGGCATATTTGCACTTTGATTTGAACAAAAACGGCACTCCCGTGTGTCCCGGATGACACAGAAGAGCGTATGCAGTTTGAGTTTATCGGATACTCTCTAAAATGGCACTACAGTGATGATATGGTGACGAATTGTTAAATAAAGTCATTATTTTTTGTTTTCTTTCTGTTCAAAAAGCATTCTCATAGCTTCATGATACAGCTGAACCACTGATGGCAGACTATACTGACGATATTTTGGCAGTCAATGGCATTTCCAGTCATTTCCAGTTTTATTCAAAATATTTTAAATTATGTTCCAAAGACGAACAAAGTTTTTGTGGGCTTTGAGCGACACGGAGGTAAGCCATTAATGACTAAATTTTCATTGGGATGGAGTAACCCTTTAAATGACATGATTAAAAACTGTAGTTGGTAACATAATCTGGATTACAGATATTAGGTAATGTAGTTCAACTATTTTTTTTAAAAGTACTTTTAGATTAGTTTTTGGCATAGACTTGAATGTGATTATTGTGTATCGTACTAAAACGCAGTAAATAAAACAAATAAATTATTCTGTTATCAATATTATATTTTTTTAATCAAAGAATTCTGGAAAATGCAATGCCATAATCTAATTACACGTGAACCAAAGTAATTGTAATCAGACACTACATAGCACTGATTGTAGTTTTACATTTCATTTCCCCTCATTAAAGTTAATTCCTGTTGATGTTGTGTGATTTCCTCCAGATTCTATTTATACTGAGAGGTACATGTTGACGCCGGCCGAGAACAAGGCTTTGTACGATGTAAGTTGCGCTTGGAAATTCTAAACTTTTTTTTTGAATGATAAATTCGTTGGTTTCCCCATGATGCCGTCACAGAGAAGCGTGAGTCAGTCCTGAAATAACTCAGGAGAGGAAAGAGCAAGCGCTGCGTCACTCAGGGTTTATGGGATGTTATGATTCTTGCAGAGCTCCACGGTGACGGGAAGAGCCAAGAACTTTACATCGGTCCAGTACCTCCTGGTGCACGGCACCGCTGACGGTGAGATACGACCTGTCTCTCTCTATCTCTGTCTCTCGTCTCTCTCTGCAGCTGAGCCAGCTTGAGCAAATGAACATCATTTCATATTTAAAACATAAAATAAAAAAATATTTTGTCATTTTTGTTTAAAGGTTTGTTTTATTATTGTTCATTTTAATTTAATAATTTGTTAAAAAAAGACATTTTAGATAAAAATTATTTAGAGTGTTTTCTAAAAATCTACAGAAATATGTTTTCTTGATCTTTTCAAGGTACTGTCGTATTTAAACCATAAAACCTTCATCTTCAGAACACAAATTAAGATATTTGATCAAATTCGAAGAGCTTTCAGACCCAACTATAAACAGCAAGGATCCTAAGATGATCAGTGCTCAGAAATGTAGCAGGGAGATTGATAAAATAATCCATGTGGTTCAAATGTAGCTACAAGAATATTTTTTGTGTGCAAATAATGCATCTCATTCACTAATAATTGCGTCTGTTTTCCGTATTTATACGGACATTTAAACTTCTCATGAAATGAAAAAAAACATGAAATTTCATTTCACAACACCTTCTGTTCAACCTGATCTCACAGCAATTCGTACATATTTTACGAGGTGGCTAATTCGCACAAACTCGTACGATCTCATGCGATTTATTCTAAATGGTACGTATTTTATGAGATTCCAATTTGTATGAATTTGTACGAATGACCTAAACGTAACACCGCTCCTAAACCTACCCATCACGTGGTTTTAGACAAATCGTACGAGTGAGGTCGTACGAATTAGTACAAATTTGGCACAAAATTGCTTGTGAGACTGAGGTTAGTCATTTGCATAATACACACCAAACCAGCTTTATATAAGGGCTTTCCATAAGCAGCAATGGTCCAGAGGATATACATGCTTATAAGGCCCCGGGGAACTTGATTACAAATAAATTTCTGTGCGAAAGTTATAGAGGGAAAGATATATTCGCAACATTTCACGTGTGTACGCAGGTTTAGTGAATGAGACCCATTGACTTTATGCAACTATCCGTCACCTTTGTGCCGCCCTGGGGCCATTTTAGAGAATATCACATACTGCACGTAAACAACGTATGTACGCCATACACAGTTGTTTATTTGTTTAATTAATGACAAAATGGTGAACTATCACTTTAAGTTTTAGATCAACACAAAAAAAAACACTGTATACTATTTATTTGGTCACACTTAATTTTGATAGACATCCTACTAACTATAAGCAACTTTGTAGCTACATGTCACCTAATTCTCATTAATTAGCAACTACATGTGACTCAGAGTAGACTGTTAGGGTACGTTTAGGGTTAGTAGAACAAGTTTACATATATTTGCCAGGTTTATCAATATAAAGTGCTAGTAGATATTAAGCGGACAGTCTACTTATACTCTAATGACAGCTAGTTGACATGTAGTTGGAAAGTTACTTATTGTTAGTAGACTAAAGTGGACTATCAAAATAAAGTGTTACCATTTATTTATTTACATTTCCTGAACACATCTTTAAATAACTCAAATTACATGGTGCTAAAGTGGAAACTCATCACATCTTTTTTTTTTTTTTAGATAATGTTCACTTTCAACAAGCTGCTCAGATCTCTAAAGCACTCGTGGATGAAAAAGTGGACTTTGATGCAATGGTAAGAATTGCATTATATTCATGCGAATATATTATAATCAATTATAAGATGTAATGAATGTAGTAATAAAATGTAATAATATTATATGTATTGTTTTATATTAATTGATATTATTATAACATATACAATTCTACTTAAATTAAATTCTGTACACATTTTTATATTAAAAATTAATATATTACATTAAAAAGTAAAAAAAAAAAAAAGAAAAAAGAAATTCAAGTTTACACTCTGGAAGACCTGAATTCTTCAACAATCCATAAAGCAGCTCCAAAAAGTATTAAAATAGATATATGAGGTGTTTTTCACTCGTGATCTGTTCTGTCTCTCTGTCAGTGGTACACGGATGAAGACCACAGTCTCGGCGGCTCGTCCAATCAGCACGTCTACACTCACATGAGTCACTTTCTGAAAAACTGCTTTGCTTAAACTTGAGAAACTTTCCATTGGACCAAATAAACCCACCCAGAAGCCACAGCACATTACTACCAGACCACTTCACGCACTTAAACACGTCAGGGTTGTGAGACTCCCCATCAGCAGCTCTCTAGCTACTGTACTGTGATGCAGTAACGCACTTCTTTTAGTCACGTTTATCAGTTTGAAATGTACAGTCTGAACAACTGAGTCATGAGTCTGTAGTACACAGAATTTTTTTTTGTTTTGGAGTGCTTACTGGATGAAGGTAAAGCTTGATGAGCTAGCTATAGAAAGCTAAGAGTGGGATAATAAATAAATGAATTAAAATTTAAACAAACAAACAAAAAAAAAGTGAGAGATTTGAATACTCAGATTTATTATTATTTATTATTATTCATTACTTTTTAAGCTGGGGAGAGCAACATTGTGTATTTTCCATTCAAGTTCATTGCCATCAAAAAAATAAAATATAATGTTGATTTAATATTGTAATGATCCAGTATATTAAATATAATATTTTCACTTTAAAACATTTTTTATCAAGCTTTGTTGAGTAATCTTTTATGAAAATATTTATTGTATGTGCCATTACTTATTTCTAATTTGAACGATAAAGCAGAGATATTTTCAAACAGTAATAAAATATATAAAAAATGTGTTCAATTGTTTTTGACTTATTGACGTTCTTCACATATTAAATACCACTACTAAGTTTCAAGCTGAGGAAGTGTGATATAATTTTAAAAATTCATTTTAAATACACTTTTAAGTTAACTTTTTAATAAACTGATTTTATTTTAAAAAAGCACAACACAATTAATCCACAACAAATTATACAATTTTTAACTAAATAAAGGTGTTCATTAAAAACAACTAACATATATGAAAATTTGATTTGCTCGTAGTCACATTGTAGCACCTCAAAATGCATTCTGGGAATTTATATATATATATATATATATATATATATTAATATATACCACTTTTGTTTGTGCAGTTGTTATGACATATTAATACTGCATTAAAATGATTTGTGTCGGTCAAATCGCATTGATTTCGGGTGCAAAGCATTCTGGTTTGGACAAGAACCACATGCACTAAAACTAAAAAACACATGAAGAGTCCGTTTGTCACGTTCTCATGGACAGAGCATCCGTCTCGCCTCTTGATTTTTGCCTACAGTAGCACTTGCCGCGTTATTTTTCCCTGGCTTTATTTGTGAAAGCCTCCATCCTGCTGTTTCACACCTCCACTTATCTGGAGGTACTTTGGCACATCTCTGTCTTTGAGCAAACACGAGCGGTTTTATCCAGAGAGGGTAATGGACTGACACTAATGGATCTGAACGCACATGTACGTGTGTGTGTGGGCTGCCAAGACAGGACGGCCCACCTTGGACCGACTATATAAGACCCCGAGCACTGAGAAGAGGCCACGAAACCAGCAGGAGAAGATTCAAACACACTCAACTCTTCCATCCATTGGTAAGTCGAAGGACCTCTGTGAGAGACCCAAAGCCTCGTAGACGTTCGGTTGCTTTCAAAAGTGTTTTTCTCTCATTTTTACAGAACGTGTGTGTTCAGAACTCAAAGAAGCTCTCAATATGAAAGGCATCCAATATCTCGCTGGTCTTCTTCTGCTGCTCTTTCTTCAAAACAGCATCTGTGTCCCACTGCGAGACGACAACACAAGGTTGGAGGAATGGTTTTTATGGCGTTTCATGTCCTTTGTAGTCTGTTTCTGAGCAGTAATGAACTATTTAAAGATAAGTTCAGAGTAAACCAGTGCTTAAACATGAAATTGTTACTTTTGTAGCTGCTTGAGGACTTTTATTTTGGAAATGTGGTTAGTTTGCATAGTGTAACACTCGTATATCTTCTCATCGTGCAGCACAGAGACAGAAGAAAGTCTTCTGGCGAGGGGTCAGGGATTCACGACTGCGAAGAGACATTCTGAGGGAACTTTCTCCAACGATTACAGCAAATACTTGGAGACCAGGAGAGCACAAGACTTTGTTCAGTGGCTCATGAACTCCAAGAGAAACGGGTATGTACTATTACAGTATGAGGTCACGTAAAGAATTGTTAAAAAATAGATAAAAATAGATTTTTTTTAAATTAAAAATTATATATTAAAAAATATCCTCAAGTTTTATAGAATGTATCAAATAAAATAATAATCAAACAAAATATGTAACATATTTTCTAAAATTTAATAATTATATATTTTGCAAATGGAAACTAGGAAAAGTTATGTTACAGATCATGTTATCACATTTAACTAATTTATATAATAAATACAATGACAATACAATATATTAAAATGTATTATGAAATTATCTGTGTAGTATATGTTATATATATATATATTGTACCTCTATGTATTTATATATATAATAGAAAAATAAAACAATATATCATAATTATATAAGTAAAATAATAATTATATTAAACAATATAATATATAGCACACACACACCTAGATTTATTTCTAATATTTATTTTATGATATTAAAAAAAAGAAAAAAGTGCTAATTATATAAATAATATAAGAATTATATATATGTTTTATTGAATTTTTTACGATTTTAAGATTTTATTTGAAGGCCTAACACTTTAGTAGCTCAAATTCAAATATTAAATAAATTAATAAAAATAAAACAATATGTGTGTGTGTGTGTGTGTATATATATATATATATATATATATATATATATATGTATAGAGTGTATTATTTATTTAAGAGTACAGAGTTTAGTAACTCAAATTCAAACATAACTTGAATTATTTCTTACAACAACTCTCTTGTTTTCCTCCAGTGGTTCGGCCAAACGTCACGCTGAGGGAACCTACACCAGTGACGTCAGCTCCTACCTGCAGGACCAGGCAGCCCAGAACTTTGTGGCCTGGCTAAAATCTGGACAGCCCAAGCAAGAGTAGGCCTCCGTGCTTCTAGTCCACCTTCAGTGCCTTACAGTGTGAAAGAGATGGAAATAAAAAGAATGAGCGAGTGTGCGAGAGAGAAAACTAGCCGAACGACTGCTTCACCATGCTTTCTCCTGCCCTACATCTGTCTCTTTTCTAACACACCCTGTCCAACCTCACTGCCTAATGCTAATGCTAATGCTAATAAATGGCGCTGAAACCAGGCTGTGTGCTTCTGGTTGAATTTTTCTCTGCTAACGTGTTCTGCTTCTGTGCTAATCAAACAAATTATTACATTAACTATGACCAAACGCCACAAAACCGATAATGTTCTCACAAACGTACATGCTAATAGCTAAACTGTGCTAAACTTAATGAAAGCCTGCTAACTGCTTCTGAAATGAGTTTAAACTTTGAAAAAGTGTAATGTACACATGCTAACACGATGTTTATCGCATGTGCGCAGTGTTGCAGACAACAGAGGCGCTAATTTGCCGCGTAGGAGGCATGTAGATGGCAGTTTCACCAGTGATGTCAACAAGGTCTTGGACAGCATCGCTGCCAAGGAGTATTTACAATGGGTGATGAACTCTAAGACGTCAGGGACAAGGTAAAGTCCTCTCAAGTGGCTAACAACACAGATATGCTAAATATATAATGAATGCTAATCAGTTAAAGAAAAGCATATGGGTGTGTTTTAAGGAGGTTTTATGTGGTTGTTGTCTTTTCTAGTGGGAAACGTGGCGGAAATCAATGAGGAACCAGAGGGCTTCCCTGCAAGAGCTTACATTTGGATCCTGGAGGGGATTCGGTCATCAAAATGAATGAAAGCCATATCGCTTACAGGCAAAACGGAGGCAACTCTTAAAAATCAAACGCCATTTTATTTTATTTAAAAAAAAAAAAACCTCTGAGGACTGTGGTTGTTATTTATTTTCCCTTAGTGTTAAAGAACATCATGTAAGTTATAGTGAGAGAAACAGAAATATTTTTCTATAGTTTTGAACTATTTTCTATGTGTGCGATTAAAAACAAAACTCAGGTGAATGCACTAAACACTCAGGTAAAAAAGTGAATTTTTACGTGTGCCACCACTGTATCAAAGTGCCATAGAAATGGTGTCTTGCTCTGCAAAATAAACTTTTTCATATTTCACCCGAGCCTGTTGTTGTATCTATAGCGCCATCTAAAGGATGTCTGCGACATGAAGCGCAACATCAGTTTATTGTATGTGCAAACCATGAGACGTTTATTGAAGTTATATTTATTTAAGGATTTTATGGATATAATAAAACAGTAGTTATATTCCAGAAATATAGGAAGATTCCTATATTAAAAATATCTTAAGTAAAATATATTTGCAATTTTTTTTATTTGTACAAATTTAAATAAATAACCAGTATTTATGTCTACTTTTTAGATGTTTTGCCAACTATTGGGACAGAATTAGACTCATATTGGTTTAAGCAGTTGAATCCTAATGTGAAGTATAAAACATATTTTAAAATATATAAAAAAAAGAATTCTCTGCAACTCAAATATAAATATTTTTGCAATTATTCAGAGAAAAAACATCTGAGATGAAAAAGAGAAAGAAAGAATTAAGATATATTTTTTTCATATTTTTTATTTGCAATTGATCAGAAAAAAATACAAGAAATGTAATATAAAGATAATAAATATAAAAATACTCAAATATTTGCAATTGATCAGAAAATAACAACTGGAATTAAAGGAGAAAAGACACTTTTATGAAAATATATTAATACTGAAGTACATTAACTAGCATGTATAACATTTTTTTTCTTCGCAATTGATCGGAAAACATCTGAAATTAAAGAAAGGTATAAGTAACTAAATGTTCAGTCTATTATTACTGAAATAAATTACCACTTCAATATACAAACATCTGAAATTAAAGAAAGATATAGGCTAAGCAACTAAATATTAAATATAGCTATATTCATAATATTACTAAAATAAATTACTTCATAAATTACGTCAGTGTATACTCTGCATTTTAATTGTCTGTATTTAAATATGAATTAAAAACACTAGTTATAAGCTAACATTTCAATAATAGTTTCAATAGGATAATATTTGTTTTTGCTACAAAAAATATTTTTTTTGTTTTTGACTTTACTTATATTGCAGATATTGATGTTGTTTATTTTTGTCTGTTATACCATGGAACGTAATTTTCATTTTAAACATTTAAAACTAAATGCGTATTTGTTTATTAGAGGTCTTTAAGAAATATGAAAAAAAACCCAAATAAATTCATATAAAAAAAGGAAACATTATCTTGTGCGGTATACAGCGATATGCAATGAGACTCAAACACTTACTCACTCTTTTTTCTTGCATAGGAGTTTATCACATCTCTGCACTTGTTGCAAGGAAATCCCGCGACATACACTCGCACGGCGTCACTTCCTAGGGGGGCGGGGCATCGTAAAGGACGCGTGCTGTTTGCGTGTTGCGTCATCACCGTGGCGCACATTCTCTAGGCTTCTGGAAGGGCGCTGAGCCGCTGCCGGTGTCATTCATAAAACACGGAGTGTTTCGGCCGTTATAACGTCTGCTCGGAGTCTTTACATGCTTTAAAAACATGATCAGGAACGGAAGCCATGCGGTGGAGCAGGAGGACAAGGGAGAGCCGAGCTCCTCGAGCCACAGCCCAGAGAAGAGGAAGCGGGTGATTCGGGTGTGGTGTGATGGCTGGTGAGTGTTCGCTGCACAGCCGGAACCAGTCTCATAGTGTTACACTTCAACAGAAGAAGTAGTGGAGTTGTACTGGGATACGGTACTTTATGATTACCAATTAAAAGTACCATGTTTTTCGTTCTATGGCAGTCATAAGAACTATAAAAGTAGTTTATCGGCACCTCGGTTTTTTATTTTAAATTGCTGTGGTAGTTTAAATGCTTTGTGCTGTGATAAATAACGGTTGGCTCATTCATTGTGTTTACTTATTTGAAAAATAACCCATGGCGTTACCATGACCACAGTAACGTCAACGTTCCATGTGCAAAAAACGTACGAGTGCCGTAGTATAGATCTTTATGGTATTTTGATGTTATATAGAAATACCATGATTTTTATATGGTACCTTATTTTAAACAATAATATTATTAAAGTGTCCAAAAAAATGATAGTTTCTATGTCTATAAATCTAGTACCTAATACCATGTAGTAAATAGTCTTATTTAAATAGGAATTATTAGAAATGTGGAATTTTTATCATTCGGAAGTGTGGGTTGCGGGTTATATTAAGATGTCCTTGTTACAGTGTAGTTATACATTTACACACTGAGTGATATTAGTTAACTACATGTACTTACTTTACGGTTAGGAGTAGAGTTTGGCTTAGCGTTGCTTACGTGTAATTCTGCTTAAATAATTATGTCACGTGTAACAAGGACGCCTTAAAATAAAGTGTGTGTTTTTCAGTACTTGCCTTAAAACCGAAATAAAATAAATATTAGATGAAAAACATTAAGATAAAGAATTAAATTAAATAAAAAATAATGATAATTAAAGCTTTATAAATATGTATTATATATATATATATATATATATGCTTTCATTTAATTGAATAAATTAATACTGTAATAGTATATAAACAAATATTAGCATAACACTGCACTGGAGGTTCAAAGGTTATGGGATCATGTGTTTTCTGAGAACTAGTATAGGTTGGAATTCTGTAACTCATATTACCTGTTTCACATACCTACGCTTATAGTTTACAAAGCTGCTGAAATGACACCCTTCGTATATAAAGAGGATGAAGCCATTTCTCCTATTTATTTAACTACACTGTTCAATTTCGAGCGATGAAGTAACTGCAGTTATAAATAGCACACAGTGTGAAGTGTGGTGCCCAGCAAAGGATCATGGGAAGTGGAATAGGAGATTATATCCCCCTGTAATCCAAACGACCCAGCTAATGATATTACTAGGGAAAGGGCTTGTGGTGGTTAGATAACCCACCCGTCTTTAGTTATAGCTGGGCATACAGCCTTTTATTTAGTTGTTATAAAAGCAGTTCTTCATTACATCACCTCTGTGGTTTCTTTAAACGGAGGTCATGTTTTTTTGACCCTGTATCTAAAGTCCACATGTGTCTCCACAGCTATGACATGGTGCACTATGGTCACGCTAACCAATTACGTCAGGCCAAAGCAATGGGAGATTATCTCATTGTAGGAGTTCATACGGACGGTATGCTTCACAATTTCAGACCTTCACATAAAGTCACTGTAACATATACACTGAAAAAATGATTCTGTATATTTTCTTTCACGTTCAGAGGAAATAGCCAAGCACAAGGGTCCTCCGGTCTTCACGCAGGCCGAGCGTTATAAAATGATCCGGGCCACAAAGTGGGTGGATGAGATAGTTGAGGGGGCTCCGTATGTTACTACGCTGGAGACGCTGGACCAGTACAACTGTGATTTCTGCGTGCACGGAGGTGAGGGGTCCCTTTAGACACTTCCATATTCATCATTTTAATGTCTTTAAAGATTCTGTAGCTGACAGTTTTGCATTTTAGTGCACTTATTTTCATCCCAAATGGTCCGAATTTACAGAATAGGCATTCCCCTAGTTACACAGATGAGGTTTAAGCCTAGTACTAGACTACAATTTAAATCTATGCTGTTTCGAATGACAGAAACCTGCACTGACTGATCTTAAAACATGTCAGTGCCCTTGTTTAGACCTAAAATGCACACCAGTAATGCTTTTTTCTAAGGCACGTAACATGTTAATAGAAATTACTTAAATGTCCTAACTGAACAGTGGCCTGATCCTGGCTTAGCCTAAGTCCTGTGTTTGAAACTGGGCCATTATGTGTTAAACATAATATTGGCATGACGTAGCACTGTAGTACAATATAAACATACAATATGCAGCCTTTCAAATTGTACCAAAATTTAATTGAATCTATAATAATATCATATCTTTTGCTAGATGACATCACATTGACCGTAGATGGAAAAGATACATATGACGAAGTGAAGAGAATGGGCCGATACAGGTAAAGTCCAACGGGCCTCGGATATACACCTGTGGCACACCACTGAATTTTGACTCAAGGGTGTGTAACGGTTTATGTGTGTGTTTTCCTTCAACAGGGAATGTAAACGCACACAGGGAGTGTCGACGACAGATCTAGTGGGTCGTATGCTCTTGCTAACCAAATCGCATCACAGTAACGTTGTGAGTAGAATTTATCGTTGGCTGTATGTTTAGCATTACGTAAAGACTTTCTGTCAGTCCCTGATTCATATACTTCTCTCTCTCTCTCAGGATAATGCAGCCTACCAGCTCCACACGGATAACTTTGGGAAGGTGTGTTGATGTGCTTATGTGAAAATGAATATTTTAATTGATGTGTTGTAATCTGCTGTCATGTACAGAGGTTGTGACAAGATAGCGCCGCAGATGGCAGCCTCTTTGTTTTGCTCTCCAGTTTTTGTTAGTTTTTTCCTGTTTTTTGTTTGTCGAACACAATCCGTTTTTCCAGGAATTAACTGCTGAACATTCGGCAGAACACACAACACGGCCTTTCACCAGATTTGGTTTATTCAGACGTTTTGCTGAGCGCTATAGTTAGCCGAGCAGCGGTGCTGATGGGGGAAGAGAGCCGGCACGCTCATGAAACTCAGACAATGTGGATTTCGAACAGAACTGCCGAGCATTCATCTGATAAATCTTCGCTCTCTCAGATAAATAATGATTTTTCACACTCGGCTGCTCTGTGTTTCTCGGAAATCTGGTTGAGTGGTGTGATGCCGGATAGTGCGTTAAGTCTGCCGGGATTCCAGCTGTTTAGAGCAGAAGACAAAAGAAGAAAGGCACCAGGCCCAGATGGTGTGACTCCAGCCTGTCTGAAAACCTGTGCTGAGCAGCTGGCCCCCATCTTTACACTCATCTTCAACAGAGCTGTGCGTAGTCCCTGCCTTCTTCAAATGCTCCACCATCATTCCCAAAGAAACCCAGGATAATAGGATTTAACTACTACAGACCAGTGGCACTAACATCTGTGGTCATGAAGTCTCTTGAGAGGTTGGTGTTGGTAATCTGAAGGACTTCACTGGACCTCACTTACCCTGCAAACAGGTCGGTAGGTGATGCAGTCAATATGAGACTGCATTACATCCTGCAACATCTGGGCAGAGCAGGGAATTATGTGAGGATCCTGTTTCTCCGCTTTCAACACCATCATCCCAACACTCCTGCAGCCCAAACTGACCCAGATCTCTGTCCCTAGCTCTGTCTGTCAGTGGATCAGCAGCTTTCTGACAGACAGGCCACAGCTAGTGAGAATGGGACAAATCACATCCAGCACTCGTATGACCAGCACTGGAGCTCCTCAGGGCTGTGTTCTCTCCCCACTGCTCTTCTCCCTCTACACAAACAACTGCACCTCTAAAGACCCCTCTCTCAAGCTCCTGAAGTTTGCAGATGACACCTCACTCATCGGCCTCATCCAGGACGGTGACGAGTCTGCTTACAGACAGGAGGTTAAAGAGCTGGTGCAGTCTCAACAACCGGCTTAACAGTCTCAAAGCGGTGGAGATGATAGTGGACTTCAGGAGGATCCCCCTAATTACCGTCATGGACAGCTCTGTGGCAGCAGTGGAGTCAGTCAGGTTCCTGGTGACCGTCATCTCCTGGGACCTGAAGTGGGACACTCACATGGTCTCCCAGCAGAGGCTGTACTTCCTTCGCCAGCTGAGGAAATTCAACCTGCCACAGGAGCTGCTGAAACAGTTTTACTCAACAGTAATTGAGTCTGTCCTGTGTACTTCTATAACTGTTTGGTTTGGCTCAGCTACAAAAACAGACATTAGAAGACTAGTTTGATCTGCTGAATTATTGGTAAACCCCTGCCCACCCTTCAAGAATGGTACACATCTAGAGAGCTATGACTTATTTTAAAATTTTGCCATCTAGTCGGTGCTACAGAGCACTGAATACCAGGACAGTCAGTTTGTGTTGTTGTTGTTTTTGTGTACTGAAAGCTGTGACACCAAAACCAATTCCTTGTATGTGCAAACATACTTGGCAGTAAAGCTCTTTCTTATTCTGATACAGGTTTGACCACTAGAGGTCAGGGCTTACCTGCTTACCTACAGTATTTCTAACTACATATATAGATTTGTTTGGTAATGTCAGGTATTACAGTCCTTTAACAGGTTTGGAATGCCATTTAATGTTGATCTGAATTCCAGTTGGGGAACGTACTGTACATAACTTGAACTTTATATGTGGTGTTTGAGGAAGAATATACGTTCATTTGAATATTCTGACATTTGCCAATGCAAAAATTTCACATGTGTCTGTCCTCCCCAGGGTCCTAAAGGTCACAGTCCTTGGACTGGTGTCTCTCAGTTCCTGCAGACGTCTCAAAAGATCATCCAGTTCGCCTCAGGAAAAGAACCCCAGCCGGGAGACACAATTATTTATGTGGCCGGTGCTTTCGACCTCTTCCGTATCCTTTTAGAAACATGCCACTCCGCACTTTACTTTCAAAGTCAACCAGCAAGCTAGGAAAAGTCCTGAAAATTTCAGTTTAATGTTTGGGAACTCCTGTTGTGTTTTTATTTTGGTCTTGACTTCATGACCCGTATAGATATTGGTCACGTGGATTTCCTCGAGACTGTTCACAAACAAGCAGAAAAACCTTACGTCATCGTCGGACTGCACTTTGACCAGGTGCGGTTCATAAAAACAAGACCTCTCCTCCCTCATGGTGCTTGTCGAAAGGGCAGAATTTGCTATAACAAGCTGTTTTTAATTCCTGTGATAAACTTTGATCAGACAGAAAACCTCATGTGAACCAGAAAAAAGGAAGTTCAAAGTCACAACCTCTGCATGACGACATGCAAACCTGTTTTTGAACTTCTTTGCCTCAGGGGAAACATGTGTTTAAGTTCCCTAAAATAAAAATACCATACACATCACAGATATGGTTACTATAGTGAAACTCTGGTACGTTGTATTACTTCTATTACAAGACATAAGTGACTAGAATTGAGAATAGATTTAAATTGACCAAATTCTAGACCATTGGTTAATGATATACCAAAAACCTTTGGTTAGTGTAGCTTAGTCAGTCTGTAAGTGTGTTATTGACTTGTGTGTAAATTATGGCAGCGTGTAATAAAGTTTAGTGAATGTTATTATGTTCATGAATTGTATTTGTCTTATTGTTTATAGGAAGTGAACCGCTATAAAGGGAAGAACTACCCCATCATGAATATTCACGAGAGAACTTTGAGTGTGCTGGCTTGCAGAGTAAGTGCATAACTTATGCCTCCTTTTTTATGTTTTGCATAAACATGCACCAAATTTACTGCTGCCTTTTATAATGCGTTGGTAGTTTGCATAAAATTACCATCCCTTCCAATCTTTTCTTTGCATAAATTACTGCCTCCTCCAGTCATGTCTTTGGATTGTGTGTAATTTACTCTCTCCTTCAATCCCATTTTAAGATGTTGCACATTGTTTTTGTATTCCTGACGCTCTTCTTCAAGAACAATTGGCCATTGTATTCAGAGAGAGGGAGTTATGTAGCACTGAAAAAAGGAGGAAGGGGGAAGAAACTGGGCAGAAACTTTAAGAAACATCTCAAGGTCATGAGAACAGTCATCACAAGCTGTGATAAAAGTTCATTTGTGCTGCATACTTATGAGACGCCTATTAAAAATCTCACGCATTGAGCTAATCCAAACCACATTCAAGGTTACAAACCTTCTCATTCATCCACAACACACAAACTCTCATGGATCAGGCACATTCCAGCATACCTAAAGCATGACGTCGCCTTAAGACAGAACCCACATTGAGCTGCTGATATCAGAAACATGTAGTGAAACTCCAGACCTCCCTCATACTGTAATATCAGTGCAAACCACACATGCATTCCTTTCTGAAAACTGCTGAATGATGGGAAATTTCATTTGGCTTGAAGATTTAGAACTTTGGCTGATTTGGACAGTTTTAGAATGCTTGAACCAAGAACTTTGGGATCTATAGAATTGTAGAACTTAAGGGAACAAAGAGAAATTAGATGAGAACGTAAAACATTTAGAACTTGGAGGGCATAAAGAACATAGAACTTGGGGAACTTGCAAAAGAAACTAAAAAGGGAGAACTTTGAATGTGTAGAACCTTTAACTTTAACTTACAATATAATTAAATTAAAAGAACAAGATTGTAGAACCTAGACAAGAGGTGTTAAACTCTTGGAACTAAACTCTGCAGTTCCTTCAGCAACTGAGTTTGATACTCCTGATCTAAACAGTGTAGAACTTTATAACTTAATGTATATCTACAAAATAATTGACATTAAAGAGCGTATAACTATCGAACTGGAGAACCCTGTTAGCTTGGAGGACTCTAATGACTTGAAAAGTAAAAAAAAAAAAAATGTTAGAGAATGTAGAACCCAAGCGGTGTAGAATTTAGACAACTACTGAGAATTGACAAATTAAGGACATTAGATTTGCATTTAAAAAAACTGGACAATGTAAAACATGAGGAACTTTGTGAGCTTGGAGAACTTGTAAAGTTCAAAAATTAAAAGTTACAGAATTTGGAACCTAGAAGTGTAAAACAGGGAGCTTATCAATAAAATTGTAGAAATGTGAGAGCTAGGAGAACTTTGAAAGCTTAGAAATGTAAAGAAGTAAGTTAAAGAATGTAGAACCTAGATAGTGGAGAACTTTAGAACTCTGAGAAGTGGAGAACTTAAGAACCTAGAACCTAAAAATAACAACTTGAGAAAAAGTAGAACCCAGACCGTTTAGAACTGAAAGAATCCACTGTAAAACTTTGAGTTGTGTTTATAATCAATCCTCCATTTAGTCTTGGATGACGATCTTGAGATTCTCTCTTCTTTAGTATGTGTCCGAGGTTGTGATTGGGGCTCCGTACGCAGTGGGAAAAGATCTTCTGGATCACTTTAAGGTATGGGTTCACATTGTTCATTTATTGTAGAGAATAGAATCCTAGTTTTGGTGTACCCTGCTTCCAGACACAATAACACAGTAAGAGGCTTTGAGTGTGAAGAGAACGCGGTTTGTGTGATTCACACACTACGTTATTGAGATATAAAGCTCTGTGTGTGTGTAGCACTGGGACAGCAGCCAGACTCAAAGGCTTTAGTGACTGAACACTATTTCAGCAATTCTGTGTACTACTTCGGGAACAATCCAGAGATTTACTGCTCGCCACAAACCCTCAGACAGTTACAGAGAGTTCAACCGTGCGTTATAGATTAACTAGAGAGGGTGCTTGGGACATTTTCTCTGTCCTGATGAGAAAAAGTTTTTTCAATTAAATTGTTTATATATTTA
>JAUYWG010000060.1:3295096-3310805 GCA_034779775.1 Enteromius afrohamiltoni | reverse complement strand
GGCTATAGTATATCCTTCATTAAAAAAGATTAAGTGGAACGTTCTTCTTTACGTTGGCAGATGAGTTTCTTGTTTTCCATACTTTTTGTACATATATTTGTACATATGTACATTCTGTTGTAATAATTTTGATACATAATTTAAACTATATATTTTACGTTTTAGATTTTAGTTTCTTGTGCACACTGTGTTGATATTATGTTTACAATTTTTGACCAAAATATCTGAATATATATATATTAGGCTAAAATAAAAAGCTTAAAAACACATAATAATAATAATAATAATAATAATAATAATAATAAAATTTAAATTTGTTATTTCTGCTTATTGACCGTTATCATTTTAATTTAGTTTAAATCTGAACTGACAAGTAATCAAAAAAACACCTCAGACATAAATATATATAATGAATGACAAAACTGCATAAGAAAACTAAACAGAACATATGTAATAACACCAGATTTATATTCATGTGTT
Source organism: Enteromius afrohamiltoni (assembly GCA_034779775.1). Lineage (NCBI taxonomy): Eukaryota > Metazoa > Chordata > Actinopteri > Cypriniformes > Cyprinidae > Enteromius > Enteromius afrohamiltoni. Next base: position 3,310,325 of record JAUYWG010000060.1, on the reverse strand, counting down.
TGGCTATAGGTGGATTTGGTGTGTCACGGGAAGACCGAAGTGTTTCCTGACACAGACGGGACAGACCCATACGCAGTGAGTAAAGTCTCTGAATATTCATCTCTTTTATGGACCTTCTCTTCCATAAAATTGTTTTTTTTTGTTTTGTTTTTTTAACTCATTGTCTCTCTTTGCAGGAGCCAAAGAAGAGAGGTATTTTCCGCATCCTGGACAGCGACAACAATCTCACCACCGACGACATCGTGCAGAGAATCATTGAGAACAGGTTTGTGGGACAATACGAGAAAAACGTGAAATGTTACGAACTCTACATAAATGAGCCATGTCTCTCTTCCTTCTGGTAGGTTGCAGTTTGAAGCCAGGAACCAGAAGAAGGAAGCTAAAGAGATGGCCGTGATCGAATCTTTGAAGCATAAAGAGGATTCGCTGAAGACCGAGGCGAAGCTAACAAATAATTAACCGAACTGTCCAAACCGACCAAATCAAGGACTGCTTCATAAAACCAAAATTCCCCCGGACTATTATATAAACACCCCGAACGAACAGAATGCCTGAGCTGAGGCTGCTTTTAAGTGGACGTGGAGGAACACAGACGTTTTGTTTTTTTATATCGTACGACTCTTGTTTGATGTCAAAAGCACTTTGTTCTGCGCGGAGAGTTTTTATGATACCTATTAAATGGGTTGGAAGACATTCTCTCTGGATGGGAGGAACACTGAAAAACATTCAGCAGCTACTTTTGCATCGTCTATGAAGGTCATGGGAGGATTGTGTCATTTCAGTGGTTTTTAAATTGCCGATCCATCCGGACATATTTGTAGTTGAGCAGAGAAACGCTCTGTGAAGAAACACGTGATGTTGACTACGACTGCATGCATACTAGCAGTTAGTATGCATGGAAGCTTATTTTGTTTTTATGTTGGGATATATATATATATATATATATATTCATAAGAAAATATGCATAATATATATATATATATATATATATATATCCTGTATCATGGAAATATATCCAGGTCACATTTTACCCCAAAATAAAAAAATATATATTTCTTTACGAAAAAAATTTTTTCGTAAAGAAATATTCTTGTTTTATGATTTTTATTTTTTACATTGTGATATTGTTTTATTATTGAATTTCCATCATTATTTTCATCATCATTATGTATCTGGACATTTGTCCACTTAATTTCCAGTTAATTTAATTTAATTTAATTATATTTCATGCAGTTCTCGTTATTCGCAGTAGTGATTTTTATTACATTCTCTTTATAGTACTTTATAAATGGATATATTTTACAACTAAATATATATTTATTGCTATTTTTCCAATTTGATAGTGAGATTTTGACAAATAAGCTTATGGAAAAAAGTATAAAGATAGTATCACAATGGCAAAAATTTCAAATCATAAAAAACTGTCATCCTGGCCATTTCTAACAGGTTTTACACTGGCATATTTTATTCTATTGATGCTGTTGTGGTTTTACCTTTGTCATCATCACTGGATGTTTGATATGAGTGGCGTGAAGAAGAAAAGAAAACAATTCTCAGAACTAATCTCTGAAGTTTTGTCAGCTGTTGTTTTGTACACACTGTCCACAGTCACATATCTGGCATTTTACTCTGTTTTATCACTTTTATTTTCTCTTTCCGATCTTTGTTTGTTGTGACGTGATCAAAGTCACAGCCGAAGACTCTTTGACCTCAGGTGATTGTTAGATGTTAGTTTGAAGTCACGCTTTTTATTCATTTTAACATGTAACAAGTAATCTTTTAATCTCTATCTTGTTTTATGCGGTTTGTTGTCTGTTTTTGATTTTAATGAATGTCAAAGCACCTTGGAATTGCAGCATATTTTTAGTTTGTAACATTTGCTGCACATTTACGGGCGAATTGCTGTGAAAAAACAAACAAACACTAATTTAATGTTTTTACGTTGCAGAAATGTTAAGTGTCCAATTCTGAATGTGGTGTCTGTGTCCTCAGACAATCTATAATTTATCACCCAATGCATCATATACCATAACTCATCAAAACACATCAATTAATTGCAAGTTCAGTTGCAATAAAAAAGTATGAAAACAGCCTGTTCTTACTATTGTTTGAGTTATTGTTGCACTAATTGCATACAAATCTAATTGTTGAATCTGATTTGGTCAATGTGTGTATATTATACAATTTCATAAGAGAAACTTTCATGAGAAATTCATAATACTCAGTTTTTCTCCTCTGCTAATGATTACGGATATGTGTTTATGTGCTTTTAAACACATGTAAAATATATGGTTTATTTCGCTGAACTAAAACTGAAACAAAAACTAGCAGCATGGCACGAAAAAATGTTAACTTAAAAAAAAACAAACGTACAAACTGCTATACCTTTAATACACACACACACACACATATATATATATATAATATATTATAAAATATGCGATTCGATATTTTTTGTTCTTGTTTATATTTTATGGCGTTTGTTGTAAAATTGCTTTTAATGTTTAAAAATAGTGTATTTTGTTTTTTAGATTTTATATAAATTCTCTAATCAAACTATTCATTCTTAATTAATAATTTATTGCTTTATTTAATTTACTAATGTAGTGAGTTACACGGACTCAGCGCTTGAACGAAACCCATCTCAGGTGACAAAGTTCCACAAACGTCACGTCACTTCCTTCCTAAAAGAAGGCGGACACCCCCAGTGAAGAGAGGCTCTGTAGGCGATACACACTATTTAGTTTGCGCGTAATGGACAGGTAGTGCCGTGTTGTGGATTAGGAGCGTTTGCGCGGAGTCTGCATGTAATCGCGTGAGCTGTCGATGAACACAAGGAGCCGAGTGCTGAGCCTGACGAAAATTACCGGGAAAGGGCGAATTTGAAACTTTTTTTCTCTTCCATCCTGTGCGATCGGGACCATCCCAGCCTCCCACTCTCTCTCTTTCTCTCAGATTTAGAATCAGATCTTTCCAAAGACACGCGCAACTGACTTTGGTGTCATTTTACGCGTTGACAGGAGGGACTTTGGATAAGAGCGCGGGGGGATCTCGCCGGGATGTTTTTACGCAACTTTGAACGTTCTTCTAAAGTTCCATCCGTGATGTTGGGATTTCTGCTGGCTCTTTAGCTATGAGCTCTGGATATGGGTCTGTGTCTGGGCTCAGAGGTGACAGAGGAGGGAAAGAAGGCGAAGATCCACAGCTCGCAGATTGACAGAGATCTGTACGAGTACGCCAAGATGGAGATGAACGTGGTGAAGATCCTCATGCTGGGTAAGAAGGTCCCATACAGATGTTTGTTCAACTACCTATTGCTTTTAGACGAAATAACATGGGTGTTGATGTTTATATAAGCCTGCTTGTACATTAGAATTGGTTACTTTTGTTTACTTTTAGCCTAAAAGATCATGGGTTTGACCATTTATTGGCTTCTCAACAGATATGAGCTTGTAACTGAAAGGTAGCCATTTAAATAGCAGATGTGTGCTGGTACCTCTGAGAATGTAGGTTTAAACCCCAGATTTGATTGGAAACCTACCTACAGGTTGTGGGTTTGAACCCCAGGTTTGGGCAGAGATTGAAACTTCAGATTTGGGCTTGTAATAGCATATTTATTGAAAAATATAAAATATCATGTTACCTGCTCAGATCTGAAGTTTTAGCTGATGTGTATAAAAGGTTGTAGGTTCAAGTCTCAGTTACGGGTTGAAACTGAAGGTCGGTAGGTTGAACCTTAGACCTGGTCTCATATCTGCAAGGCATTAGCATCATGATATCTTAGCTGGTTTGAATTTCATATTTGTGCAGGTAACTGAACCATTCTGGGTATAAATTTGATATTTGTGCATGTAACTGGACAGCTCGAACCTTAGATCTGGACTCGTAACTTAAAGATTGTGGGTTTGAATTTCGCATTTGTGCATGGCAACTGAACCGTTCTGGGTTTGCAAGTCAGATTTGTGCAGGTAACTAACCGTTCCTGGTTCAACCCTCATATCTGGGTTGGTAATAAAAAAAGGTTGTGGGTTTGAAGTTCATATTTGTGCAGGTAACGTTGTAGTTCTGAGTTCGAACCACACTTCTGAACTGATAATTGAAAGGTTGTGGGTTCAAATTTCACGTTTGTGCAGGTAACCTAAGAGGTTCTAAGTCCTATCTGAAGCACATAGCTGGATCCATATCCATACTCTCACCAGTTTGTGGGTTTGAACTTCACATTTGTGCAAGTAATTGAAGCATTCTGAGTTAAAATGTCAGATTTGTGTGTAACTGAACAGTTCCCATTTGGAATCTCTGATCTGTGCTGAAAGAATGGGGTTTCAAATGTCACATTTGTGCAACGGTGAGGTTTTAGGGTTTAAAACTTTCATCTGACTAATAATTTAATGGCTGTGGGTTTTAATTTCATATTTGTGCAGGTAACTGTAAAGTTCTGGGTTCAAACCTCAGTTCTGGGCTAATAATTGAGATTTTTGTGGGATCAAATTTCTTATTTGTACAAGTAACTGAAAACTTTTGAGTTGAATCTTGAATGGTTTGAAAGTGTGTGAGTTTGAACTTCAGAAAGGTTTGTGAAGACTGTACTCTTGAGCTTGACATATATTTGGAGTTAATACAGGAGTACTGTACCATTTGTAGGTTCTTTTATTAAAATTGCAAACTAGGCCAAATGACTGACTAATAATGTTGAATGACCTATTTTGATGTAGGGGCTGCTGAAAGTGGGAAAAGTACGCTGGTCAAACAGATGAAGATCATCCACAGTCATGGATTCACCAAACAAGAGCTAGCCAGTTTTAAGGTAAGACAGTTCGTGATGTGGTTTTCACCTACTTGAAGTCCACCAGTGCAAGAGGTTAATTGCGTTTAATAGTTTAACATTTGTTCTTTGCTCTATTTTGTCTGTGCGCTCTGTACTTCCTCTGCCGTCTGGGAAATCAAGCCGCTGTGTGTGTTTGGGGATTATTAAAAGTTTAAGGGGTCATTGGTTCAGCTGTGAAACAAGACCTCAGTTCAATGGAAGCTGGATCTTGCCTCAGCATGTTTTTGCTCAGTTTGGAAGAGAAATCGGAAGGAGGAAGGAAACGTACGGAAACAAGGTTTTTAAAACCATTAAAAATGGCCGGCCTCCAAGAATATTTTCTTTATGGTTTGTTCGACAGCCAGTGTGCACTTCCACTCATTGCATACCTTTTTTGACGTTTCGCTCACAGGTGTTACCATGGCAATATAGTAAATCTGCATTGCACGCTGGCTCCTTTAGAGTAACCTGTGGTCCATGTGCACCTTATCGCTGTGGGAACAAAAAAAGCCATTGATTTGCTCATTCATAGTAAACTGCGGCCAGCTGTGTTCTCAACATGATAATCAGCCCTAATATCACTGAAACTGAAGGTTTTTGACGCTCACTGATGAAACGTCATTTTTCGCAGAAACTAGTAGTGTTATTCAATTCCCTTCTTCGGTTAACCAAAAGACCCTAGGCTAGGGGTTGGCAGCATGAATAAAGTAATTTTATATCACCGTATGTATGACCGACCTGTTATACTTCAAAATTCAATAGAAAAAACATTAATACTTGGCTACAAAAGGTTATTGTATGGCTATATATAGACTTCACCATTCAGCTTGCGAAAATAAAGACACTTGTATTTTGACTTGATCAAACTTTGTTGGGCCCAATACGGAGCCTTGCTGTATCCCGAACTCAAGATGTGGCTTAAACACTGCTCATCTACATTTACTACAAAATTATGCTATTGCATGCCACGCTTTACTTTACTCACACTGACTGAACTTCCCTCTGTAATTCATTCCCTCACTTTTAATAAAACCACTTTGATCCTTTGGAATTCAGGAACTCTTCCATCCAATATCTGTGCACTGATGCTTATCAAACTAACGGAGCGTTAGCAATCTTTAGCATCTTTCTCCAGCTGTTTTATAAATCGGCTGATTTGGTCAAAAAACTAACAGTCAAGTTTTCCTGTGAAATGCCAGGTGCAGATCTGCATGTGTGCTTGCTTGGGTTAAACAGACTTTGTTTACCTTGTGTACCTTCATTAAACCTTCCCTCAGGGTCTGTTTGTGTTAGCTACACTTTCCTGTGAGCCTGAATTAGATTGATGGACTGAGAATATAGCGGTGTTTTGAAGTGAATCAGGGAATCCTTTAAAACCTCAATGACAGTCTATTAGCTCCAGCTAAATGCAAAGGGATTGTCAGGTTGGTTAACTAGATGACTAGTTATTAAGCAACCAGCTAGCTGATTTTTATTGGCAGGGGATACATTTAAGAACCTGTTAGCTTGCTAATAAACTGTACTGGTGACTGTGGTAGTAGCTTGGAAGACTACGCTACCCTTTTTTTTTTTTTTTTGTTACTGTCCGATTGTTACGATGTGTTGTGGTTTTATTGGCCTTTGTTCCGTATTTCTGACTGATTTGTCACCCGTATGACAACACTGACCATCCCACAATGAAAAACCATGAGCAAACCCTTTAAATAAACACTCGCTGTAATGCGCGCACCCTTTTTAGGAAGGAATCATCATCTGTGCTATCTTTCACCAGCAGAACTTCCATTATCTTTAAACAAAACAAGTGTTGGAATGTGGGTGAGAATGATGCAATGCATCAGAAATAAAATGGTAAAGATGTGGTGCTTGTGTACACAGCTAATTATTAACACTGGATTATAGACATTGTATTAAAATCATAAGTGTGCAAAAATCAACGTAAAATAGGAAAGTCCTTTTATAAAATGTAATACAAACATTAAGTATAATTATATGTGAAGATTTAAAAAGGTACGCATTTAAACGGGATTATTTCTTCTGTTTCGGTGAGGTTTTGTTTTCTCTAGATTGATACTTAAAGACTTTCATAAAATGATACTCCGGCTGCATACACAGCCTCTGCTGTCATGTGGATAGAGTTTCGTGTACATTCTAAACTCAAATTTCTCCCTAAGGTTCTTTGTTGAAAAAATTGGAGATTAATAGCTGTCATTGCCCTACTTATTGCAAGATTTGTGAATGCTTTGTCTGTACAGAAAATAGCAGGTTTTCACTGAAATCTACACATTTAATTTATTTTAAAAATGTAAAAAAAAATTTTTAGTGATTTGCCATGACGTTGATTTGTTTTGTGGGCATCCTGCTGAATGACATCAAGTGCAAAGTATGGGATCTCTAGATCTGATTACTGCATAGTTTGAGCCAGTCACTGTGGTATGAAACCCTTCTGATTAGAAGCACAATGTTTTTATTTTGCACCACTCTAGTTAATAACCCAACCGCGGTTTTCATCTGTTTGTGGAAAGCGAAGAACAAAACCGTAATGTCCCATAATAGCACTAGGCTAACTTCTCCCATTGTTCTAGATACAAAATAAACATTGCCCTAAAGCCAAAGGACAACACACAATAGCCTAATTTTATAGTAAGTGCAGACGAGCCGAGTTTGAGTCATGTCTTGTGTTTGGGATACCTCAAGGCTCTGTATTCGGTCCAATAAAGTTTGATGTAAATTAAATGAAAAGTTTTTATTTTTGCAAGCTAAACCATCACTTTTATGCTGACCTCTACTATGCCTGTGTTTTCTCTTAAAATGTGGCCAGTCACATGGTTTCTATGTTTCCAATGTTCAAAAGTCCAGTTCCCGCTTCACCAGTTTTTGTTGGACGGTTTCATAAAGGGTCACGCATTCGCTCACACACGCATGTTTTTACAGACCCGTAATTATGGCTAGTTTTATACTGTACACATGCTTGCAGACATAAGCACAGTCTGTAATCAGACTGGCCTTGGTTGACTTGGATGTAGTGTCACACAAGGGCGGACCGTCGACTGTCAGAGGGAGGCCGGGGAAGGGTGTGGTGACCCGTGCTGTGTGTGCGTGTGAATCAAAAATGCAAGGGAAAATGTGACGTGTTACAGGTAAAAAAGTAACTTGTCCTGACCTGAATGTCGCAGGAGTGTCTTTTTCGTAATCCTTTCTTTTTGCTCACTATTGTACTAAACTGTCACTGTGGTTTTTAACCACACTGCGGTCTCTCTAACCCAGAGGAAGTCAAGTTGTCTTTCCTGTTTCCTTTTATTTAGTTTTTTTACCTGATCTGTCTCTCCATTTCTCCTTGTTCACCAAAACCTGCAACCTCAGCTTAAACAGGACAAACATTTCTTATTATTATCAATGTCGAAAACAGTGGTACTGCTTAAAATTTTCTAATCGGGTGACTTTTTAGATTCTTTTATAAACGCATTTATTTAAAAACTTCCTGACATCTAAACATTTGAATTGCAGTTTGTATTGTTCCATCAATAAAGATTATACACATAGATGTTCACGCATATTCACACAAAGCGATACATGTTACATTACTGTTTTTTATCTAGTCCATCTGGTGACTCTTTTTTTTTTTTTTTTTTTTTATGGCAAGGCTTCACAAAACTCTCAGCTGGGTTTCCTGCTTTCATTTCCTCGACCTCCCTCTGACTTGGTTTCTTTGATGAAGTGCTAAGTTCTCCTGTTACAAACATGACATCAAGGAGTAATAGGAGAATTTGGAGGGCCGTTGTCGGTGGTCTAGAATTTGAGCTTGACCCAAGCATATTTATTGTAGAATGTACAGTTCGGAATGTACAGTTTGAAAAGCTCACAGATCCTTGGAAGTTTTAGAATTTTTGTTGTTTGTTAGCCGTAAGTTCTATAACTCAAATTCCTGAAATGAAACTGGATTCCTAAATTCCTAGAATGGTAAAAAAAAAAAATAATAATAATAATTTTTATAAATATTCACTCCATACAAGTCAAACCTGTTACTTTTCTTAGTTACAAGGAACACAAATAAAATATATTTTGAGGATTATGTAAGCTACTTTTTCTGTATAGTAAAAATGTATTGTGACAAGGGACTTGCAAGGCCAAAAATGGACAAAAAAAGCAACATACACTTGTAAAAAGAAAATATTCTAGGCCAATATCACAAGTGCTCTGTATTTCAGTTATTCTGAAGCCACACGTTCACTTAAAATAAACTATAAAATATAATAATCAATGATGTGACCGTTTTCAAATGTCTGTAAATATGCACATTTTTTGAATTTGCTTTTATTTTTCTAGTTTCAGTTTTGGTAACTGTGTTAGTTTGCCATTATTATTCACATTTTGTATAGCTTTAATAAAGTTCTTATTCTCTTAAATTTTAGTATTTTAACTTTTATTTTTAGTTAGGGTTAGGGTTCTCATTTTCTTTTGTTGTTTTTTTAAGCGTGACATCTAATAATGTTCATATTTATTTTAATACAGCTGTATTTTAATTTATGAAAATGAATGTTTAGGGGGTTTTAGTACATGCACTTTAGTAACTGGTAAACTGATTTTAGTTAATTTTTTAAAAAGTTTTTAAAGTTTTGTTACATGTAATGTATATTAATAAAAAATGTTATGAGTTTTAGTATGTTAATTATGTGAAACATTTCTAATTTTAGTTTTGTAAATGTAAGTTTTAAATCTAATATTTATTTTTATCTAAACTGATTTGTTATTGTATTTCAGAAAAATGATTTTTAATGCTTTTAGTTATCTAAAACAACAGTGATGTGATCCGTAAATCTTTTGTTGAACCATCACTTTTAAACAGTTTCTTCTGATAGTTTTTAGGACTATGAAAAGTGTTTAGTAAATAAAGAATGAAGAGTGTGATTTATTTTTCTTTCTTTCTTTCAGACACACACCCCTTGTGTGTGTGTGTGTGTTGAAGCTCCCTAGCATCTTTGCTCTTAAGAATAGTTTAATTGTTGGAAAGTGTGTGATTCACTACTGATCTTTACCTCCTGCATCGCTCTAGTGCGTTTTGTGTGTGTGTTTGCAATAACAGGAAATCGCTAAAAGCGCATTATATATCTGAACCCCAGAACCGGCACTCACGGCCCCTTCATGAACACAGAAAGGCTTTTCGGTGTTTGCTCTTCCCTGGAATGTTCTGCGCCTCTGATCTACAGCCCAGCAAACAAAAGCCGTTCAATAAAGGGCAGGAATGTGTTTGCTTTGGCCAGAGAGTCAGGGGCGGTAAAAGGGGAAGCCTTTGAGCACAACACGAGCCAGCGGGTGCTGAGAATGTGAAAACGGGAAGGTTTTGGGTGGCACACGTGTGAATTGTGTTTTTTTTTTTTTTTTCGAAGTTGAAATTAAATAAATACATTCTTAATATTAATTAAGAATTACATCAATAAAATAATTACATTCTTAATATTAATTTGTTACTATGAATGGCTATTCATTTTAATAGTGAAAGTTCATGTGAATATTTTAATGCTTCAATTATGTTTCTATTATAAATTGTGTTATATATTTATATACTTTATATTTAAATTTGTGTATTTTGCATACAAGTAAATAAATAATACTTGTCTAATATTTGTTTTAATATTTTTATATTTCTCGTTTTGTGTATATTATTTTACATAAAAAAAATATATATATATATATATGTATATATGTATGTGAAATATTAGAAATTTAAATATCACAATTATCTATAAAAATGATGGATTATTATCATTTTCATTAATAAATATTGTTGGTTTTATTCAACTTATTATTCATCTAATAATTGTTTTAAAATAATTGCTATTTTAATATTTATGTCCCCCCACCCCCCGCCCAAACACACACACATTTTTAACAGTTGAGTTAATTTTTTTTTTTATCAATCATATATTTATTTACCTGTCATATTTATCTATTATATTTTTGTATAATAATTTTTTTTTTTTTTTTTTTATAAAATAGTTAATGAATGCTTTTTTGTGTATGAAAAAGAAAACGTGGTGACTCACAAACTATACAAATCATTCCCATCTCTCTGAATTGTTCTGACCAAAAAAAAAATTATCTTTGTTCCATAATTCATAACACATTTGCATTGAGTTGCAGCTGAGAGTTTGATCATTACATCGCAGCAATGGCGCCCGGTGAAGCCACTTCCTGTCATTTATGTGGATGTGAGACAACAAAAACCAATCAAGCAGAAATTCATAACATCCCAGTGACACACGCAAATGTCCTCATTACATTCGGTCTCAAATCGATTCAAGGATTCTTATGTAATGCTTTTATTTCAGGACATTTTTTGCATTTGAAGGGACAAAGACAATGAAAGAACTCATATGAAAGAACTAATACGATTAATAGAAGAATGAGAACATCATGCTTTGTTACTTATATCAAAAGACATTATGATTTATGTATCTCTTTTCTTCTTTTTTTTTCCCCAGCCTGCAGTGTTGGATAACCTCCTGACCTCTATGAAGTTTGTCCTCCATGGAATGGGTGTCCTTCGCATTAACCTGTCTAACAGCAAGAACAAGGTTTGAACCAGACTCTTTCCTTTCTGCTGATGAATAGTATTTATTTTACAGAGTTAGGATTTCTTTAATAAAATAAGCTATTTTAAAATTATTATTATTATTATTGTAACTTTTTTAGTTCATAACTATTGTTTTATATTATTGTTATAAATAATTATTAGATGCAATTTATATTATAATTATTTATTTATTACTATTAGTTAAATTTTAGTTTATTTACTTTAAATAAAATGTTAATATGTTTTTGAATATTTTATTATATCAAATATTCTAAAAATGTTGTTATTGTTGCATTATTATAAAATTGTTTTTATTATATAGCTTTTTAGATACGATTACGATTATTAAAAAATATATTATTGCATTATGTCTTTATTACGTATTCACAAAATCTGTATATAGAGCTAAAAATGGAAAACTAGATCTAGTTACCATATGGCAAAGATGTACCAAAATTAAACAAACTTTCAGTCCTTATGCCTGCTGGAAAGATACAGTATTGCTGTTTTACTGTTTGCAGTACTTACAGGGTCCACTAGGTGGCGGCATGTTTTCAGATCTAGGGATGTGAATGGCAACATTCAGTCCAAACCTCAGTCACCGAGTCGTGTTTAATCAAAACCTCCCTGGGTTCCGGTGTGTTCAAACAGTCATTAACTTCTTCCAGATGCACCTAACGGCACACTCAGGGTCGTCTGCTTTGATAATTAAATATGGCCGTGGTGTAGGGTGGCCTGATCAGGTCATGTGACGAACACTGTGCTGTAATTAGACAGATCAGGCCAATTGTTCTTTAATAACAGTGCTGTAGATTCCTGTAGAATCCTCTGAGTCCAGCAGATCTTTGTTCTGGTTGTGTAAATGTAATTATTTTAATGCTTACAACCCTTTGCTCCAGTCCCTAACCTTAATTTTTCTTCCTTCATTAATCACAAACTAGGTATAGATCACAACTGGTTAGTCAAGCTAGTCAAAGACAAGCTGCAACACAACGGAAATAAGTCATAATGCAACAAAATTATCACATAATGGAAACGATGCAAAACAACAAAATAAGCGCAACACAACAGAAACGAACCGTAATGCGACAAAATTAGCACAACACAACGAAAGCATGCTGCAAAACAACAAAATTGGAGCAACTCAACAGAAACATGCTGCAAAACAACAAAATTAGCACAACAACACAACGGAAACATGCTACAAAATTAGCAGAAGACAACAGAAATGGCCTAAGTCATAATGCAACAAAATTAGCACAACATAATGGAAAAAATGCAGCACAACACAGCGAAAACAAGCCACAATACAACAAAATTAGCGCAACACAACGTAAATAAGTCATAATGCAACAAAATTATCACATAAAGGAAAAAATGCAACACAAACAAATTAGTGCAACACAACAGAAACGAGCCATAATGCAACAAAATTAGCACAACACAACGGAAACATGCCTAAAACAACAAAATTTGCGCAACACAACAGAAACGAATCATATTGCAACAAAATTAGCACAACACAACAGAAACATGCTGCAAAACAACAAAATTAGCAGAAGACAACAGAAATGGCCTAAGTCGTAATGCAACAAAATTAGCACAACGTAATGGAAAAAATGCAGCACAACAAAATTAGTACAACACAGCGAAAACAAGTAACAAAACAACAAAATTAGCGCAACACAGCAGAAACTAGCCATAATACAACAAAATTAGCACAACACAGCGAAAACAAGCCACAACACGACAAAATAAGTGCAACACAACAGAAACAAGCCGCAAAGAAAAAGAAATTGGCACAACACAATGGAAACGATGTGACACGACAAAATTAACGCAACAAAAGAAAGTTGAGCGCAACAAAATGAGCACAACAGAAACAAGTTGTAATGCAACAAAATTAACGCGACACAAAGAAAACAAGTTGCAACACAACGAAATTCGCACAACTTAACAGAAATAATGCAACACAAAAGGAGCAAGATGCCGCACAATGGGAACAGCTAAATTGCTATATGTTGTGTTGATTTCATTGTTTTGTGCTTCTACTAGGCCACCGAGAATGATGTAAATGAGAAAACTAAGACTGGTTTTGATATTTTTAGCATTTGTGCTTAATTTAGCATGCTAATATTAAGCTAAGCTTTAGGGGTTAGATGTTTTGCACACTTTACGTTCTTTAAATTGAGGAACTTTCTAAAAAATGCACTGCGGGACGTACAAATGATGTATTTCTCCATGTTTGTTTTGTGTCTCCAGGTCCACGCTCACTCTGTTCTCTCATGTGGACGTTGCTTCGATGAAGACCAGATGCTGTTCCCGTTCATAGGCCACGCCCTCTGCTGTTTGTGGGCGGACCAGGGGGTGCGGTCAGCAGCAGCACGAGGATACGAGTATGAACTCAATGACTCTGCCCTATAGTGAGTAACACTTGGATTTACTAATTACACACCATCGCTAATTAGATGTTAGCATTAACACAGTTATCACAGGAAGGTTGAGCTTTATCATGCTGTCTTCATGCCTACCTAAATTCAAAGCTAAAAATAGTCAATGAAAACATTTCCTTTTCTTTATTTTTAAGTAACTTTTATTTTGCAAGCTGACAGCTTAGTCTGTTTAGACAAACTATTCTGGTTATGCACGACTCCTGTAAGATATAGCTAGTCGGCTAGTTGTTTAGTCAGCTCATGGGCTAGTTGATTTTGATTTATAAATTGCAGAGCCCTTATGAAAATTAAAACAAAAAACATGGTTACTATAATGAAACCATGGTAAATGAACCATGGATTCGATACATTCACCATAGTTAAACATGGCATTTGTAGTAAAACTGTGGTTATACATATGGTAATCAATATGCCAAAAAACATGGTCACTACACTGCACAAATTTTTCATGAGGAAAACTAGTGTAATTAAATTATAAAATGTCAATTAAAATCTTTTGAATTACACGTCATTTTAATTTTTAAGCTAAAACGTAAAACTTTTTTCAGTTAACCTTTGTTTTTGTTTTTTTAGTTGGCATCTTTTTTTTTAGTTAGCCTTTGTTTTTTTCCAGTTAGCGTCTTTTTTTCAGTTAGCCTTTGTTTTTTTCAGTTAGCGTTTTTTTTTATTTAGTTAGCCTTTGTTTTTTTTCAGTTAGCTTTTTTTTTTTTAGTTAGCCTTTGTTTTTTTCAGTTAGCATTTTTTTTTTATTTTTTAGTTAGCCTTTGTTTTTTTCAGTTAGCATTTTTTTCCAGCTTGCTTGTATTTTTTTCCAGTTAGCGTCTTTTTCCAGTTTGCTTGTATTTTTTTCCAGTTAGCGTCTTTTTTTTCAGTTAGCCTTTGTTTTTTTCAGTTAGCATTTTTTTTTAATTTTTTAGTTAGCCTTTGTTTTTTTCAGTTAGCGTCTTTTTTTCAGTTAGGCTTTGTTTTTTTTAGTTAGCAATTTTTTTTTTATTTTTTTTTGTTAGCCTTTGTTTTTTTCCAGTTAGCGTCTTTTTCCAGCTTGCTTGTATTTTTTTCCAGTTAGCGTCTTTTTTTCGGTTAGCCTTTGTTTTTTTCAGTTAGCGTCTTTTTCCAGCTCGCTTGTTTTTTTTTTTTTCAGTTAGCGTCTTTTTTTAGTTAGCTTTTGTTTAGTTTTTTTTAGTTGGCATCTTTTGTTTTAGTTAGCCTTTGTTTTTTTTCAGTTAGCGTCTTTTTCCAGCTTGCTTGTTTTTTTTTCCAGTTAGCGTCTTTTTTTTAAGTTAACCTTTGTTTTTGTTTTTTTAGTTGGCATCTTTTTTTTTTAGTTAGCCTTTGTTTTTTTCAGTTAGCGTCTTTTTCCAGCTCGCTTGTTTTTTTTTCAGTTAGCGTCTTTTTTATTTA
>JAUYWG010000060.1:3262667-3277035 GCA_034779775.1 Enteromius afrohamiltoni | reverse complement strand
GAATCGTATTGTTAATATTTTGGAAATTCTTTCTTTCTTTCTTTCTTTCTTTCTTTCTTTCTTTCGTTCTTTCTTTCTTTCTTTCTTTCTTTCTTTCTTTCTTTCTTTCTTTCTTTCTTTCTTTCTTTCTTCAGACATCCTGTAGCACTGTCCTTCCATTAAGACTGAATCCACCGTGTCGGCTTGAGTTTGTAGTGTTGCTGTTTAATCAGCTGGAATGGATCCCGTAGTTTTTACCTCAGGGAGAAAAGGTCAAGACGGACAAAGCTGGAAATTTCTGGCATGACAGTCTTCTCTCCCCTCCTCCCGCGCTCTCCCTGACACTTGTAAAAGTTAATCCATCTTCAGATAGAAGATTACAATAAAACCGTTCTAAAACTAAATTTCACCTGTTAATTCGGGCAGACCCAGAAATGCATGCATCATGCAAATGTCAGTTTAGCATCAGAGGTTTAGAGATTGATCCCATTCATCAATCTTGCCGTTTGGAGCAGATCTCGTCAGATATTCATAAACTCTCAATTATTTTTTTTTTTCCCTATTTCTATGGGGAACACCTCAATTACTGTCTTCTCTCGGATGTACAGGGTTAATGCATAATTCATCATTTATGAATTCATATGTTTTTGAAGCAATCTCCTGTTTTGTTTTTCAAACCAGTGGTTACTGAACTGAATTCATGTTGATATATGTTTTGAAACCATTGATTTATAGCTTAAATGTTCTATATAAATTCTTATGCACTCTTGCAAAGGAAAGCATTGTTATTTCATCTTCTCTGAGGTATATAGAATACATTACTTGCTATGCATTCATAGTATCGTATGATCATTTTTACAGAAAAAAGCATATATTTTACATAAATAAGTATTTAATAAACTCAAATAATAATTGTATTCATATTAGTTCTGTCAAATGATTAATCACGATTAGTTGCATTCAAAATAAAATAATAATTTTACAGAATACAAGTACTGTGTGTGTATATATATATATATATATATATATAAATGCACACATGCAGTATATATTTTACAAGCTTTTGCATGTATATATATATATTTAATATGTAAACATAACATACTTTTCTTAAATATATACATGCATGCGTTTGTATACATACATTCATAATAAATATGGACAGCAGACTCGCATATATTGTGTAAACAAAAACTTTTATGTTAGATGAGATTTTAATTGCAATTTAATCATTTGACAGCCCTAATTAATTTATTTTATTCAGCATGAACACATTAAATTAAAGTTAGAATGTTACAGAAGATTTCTATTCCAAAGATTTCTGAGAAAAATGTTTCCCAGTTTTCACAAAATGTTAAGCGGCAACTTACATTGATGATAATGATAAATGTTTTTTGAGCAGTGAATCGGCGATCCGAAGCATCATGTGACAATGTTGAACAATGATGTTGAAAATCCAGCTTTGCACGACGGGATTAAATGACATTTTAATCTGTATTTCTTCTCAAATAAAGACACGTCTCACAAATGTCTGCCTGTGTTTTTGTTCACAGGAGCTGACTGTGACGTAGATGGTGCCGCCCGGTTCATCGCCTCAATGTTTGTGTCTCTCAACACGACGCCCAGCAAACTCATCTACCACCACTTCACCACAGCCACAGACACCTCCAACGTGCAGGTGGTTTTCCAGGTCGTCATGGACACCATCATCAAGGAGAACCTGGAGGCCGTGTCTCTGCTCTGAGAGCCATTCCTCTCTTAAAACCTCAATAAAGACTCACGGACGAGCCCTTCACAACGCTGATGGTATTTATTGAATCCGATGCTCTGATATGAATCAGAATGCACACTTTTCATGCAGCAATAACCGAACAGATGCTAGTTTACTTTCTTCTTACTTCAACGCAAACTAAAAAAACGAATAAAAATGCCATAATCAACACATATGAATCACATATTACGCTGTGGAAGTGTATAATATGGATTTGAAGAGTAAATTATGCTGCTTTTCGAGTGGTCGAGTTGCTCGTCCAAGCATCCCATCGTTTTCCACCTGACATCCCTCACTTCCTGTGTGTATGTTATACCATGGTTAATCATCAGTTATAAAACAGCCTTTTCCTCTTGTGTAAATCTTTGTCCAACACGGTTCATTCAGAGATTGAACACCCTGTCGGGGTCCAGTGTGTTGTTTTGAGGGTTGTTATTTGTGTGTGTGTGTGTGTGTGTTATAAATCATCTTTGACTTATTTGTGATCCAGCACTTTTATAGTTGTTGAGTCTTGGTGATTCAATCTGAAATGGTTTTCTTGTACCAAGGTGAGCCAAACGCACATACACACATCTGTATGAAGCATAATCATACCTGTAGCAAATTGTAAATAAATTTGAAATATTGTTGCTTTACCCATTTATCCACTGAGATTTAGTTAGGTATTTTTGCTATTTAAACGCTGTATGTTGTGCTACTTTTCATGGTAAATTCGAGTTACTCTTTTATAAATGCAAAAAAGGCCACTGTGAAAAAAAACCATCATTAAAAACGAACATTTAATGTTTTTTGGGTTTTTTTGATATCTTGTTTTGTGCTGATTTCTCACGCAGTGAATGGTATGAAACAAATCACGAAAGCCCACAAAGCATACACAGAATGAACGGTATATCTTTCAAGTTTAATAAAATAAAGAAAACATCTTTGAAAGTTTTTGCTCATAACCGCAAACTCTTTTTATGAACATTTCGTACATCTGGGAGTGGGTACAAGAGACGGGTGGGCGCAGAGGAGAACAGATTGAACAGAAAATACCTCTCCGTTTTTGTTTCTGTGGATTTCGTATTTTTCAGTTTACAAATTTAAAGCTGCAAACTTCACATTGTGTTAACCAGGGGTGCTCAGAACTGCTCTCCAAGAACCGTTTTCCTGCAAAATACTGTGTTCACACTGGAAGTGACTTGAATTCGGTTTGACTTCACTTTTGTGTATACGAAAACTAAAATCAGTCTCTTAGCTGTCGCTACATTTTATATTGTGATGACCAAATTTCACTTTAAGAAGAACGAGAGATTTTTGTGTATCACGTGTCCAACTTATTTTACTTGTCTAAAAGCGGGCGTGGCCATTATTTAACTTACGCGGGAGACTTGATTGTTTTTAGCGCCTGGTTATGTTCTTTGTATTGCAAACTTGTAAATATTATAATATTATTTTAATGTTGTGTTGTAATTATAAACAGGCTAGTTTGTAGCGCAAATAGTTTTACTGTTTACTTCAGTTTAAAAATAAAAAAGCCGGTTCCCGCCATTTGTCTAGAGCGGCTAATGAATCGAATGTCTCGAATGTCTCGGCACATTCTCAGAACCTTCGCTGCTTCAAAATATGGTGAATGGAAATGATCAGTCGTACCGGAAATGATTATTATTGGAACATAACTAAACTTTGGAGGAAAGCATCTCTTCGGGAGCAGCTCTGAACATCCCTGGTGTAAATCAAGTAAACATTCAATGTCAACAGCGCGCCTCACTGCCTTGGCTGTGGATACTCCTGAAATGGAAGAGACTTTGGGTCGGGGAAGGAGAGAGACGGGTTCCGCTCAGGAGGTGAAGCAGTCCAGCGAATCGAGCGAGAGGAACACGTCTGCTTTGCACCGAAACGTGCTCGAGCCGTCCTGAAGCAGCTCGCAGCTCTGTAGGTTTGGAGAAATGTCCTTTACGCAGATGGCCTGAGGGGGAAAACGGCACGGTAAAAGTGATGGTTGTGATGCTGAATTGACGTTTACATCATTCTTAATTATTTTCTTCACAAAAGCAACAACACTGATCAGATATCAAAGACAAGGATACATTGAATCTGACTGAGAGGAGGTTTTAATGTTAAACACCTGAATATGAGCCTGTGCTTGAATTGGTCCTGTTTTTTTTTTTTTTTTATCAAGATAAGCCACTTTAAAAAATGATATGTGTAATAGTTATCAACCAAGTCATTTCATAATGCTGAAAGCAACCAAGTTATACATTTATATGGGATTTAATATTTAAACCTAAAAACACCATTTTAGAATCTAAAAAGTGTTAACAATTCATATAAAAGTTAAAAAAAGTACACTCAACCATACGTGGTTAATCTGAATCTGCATTAATCAAAGTAATTAATATGTTCTAAATGTGTGTGTGTGTATATATATATATATATTTCATATATTTAATACACATCAAGCATGATTTATATTAACTAGACTGTAAATTTGTCGTTATTACTAATTTCTGTAAAAAATATGTAAATATAAAGAAAAAAAATATTATTTACAAGTTTACATTTGTATTTATCTATACTGAGTAACTTTTGCTCAGTTAAGCATTATATAATGTTTATGAAAAAATATTTAATATTTTATTTAAAAAAAATAAAAAATAGAATTGATCAATAAAGTGCTGCTATATCCGGCCAGTGCGTTTCATCAAATACAATAGAATTTACCATGTTTTTAAGAACTGGAGTTTGTCTGCTGCTGAAGTCGGGCATCACGCTGTTGGAGACGCCGGGGGTCTCGCTGCTGTCCAGCCCTGATTCCGTCTCAGATCTGCGCACATACGGCGACCTCCGGATCCCGGACAGCAAACCCGAGGCTCTCCCGACGGAATAGTAGCTCGGCCCGGTGGACTGCTTGTACCAGGCGTCTGTAGGATGGCTGGAGATGAGGATGGAAACAGCCACGAACACAAGCACGGATCTGACGGACCTCTCCATTGCGCACTGGACCCAAAAGCGTGTTATGTGATCTATGGTGCCTCGTAGCTTTTGGATTGATGTTCTCCACATCTGGAGTTTATATATACCCCTCGGAGTCGTGATCTCGTTCGTCATTCCCCACTAGATGATTCATGTTTCCGGCCAATAGGATTGATTTGCGCGATTGGAGACGGTCGGGGAGCCTTTAACGTCAGGTGGATATGATGTGTGACGGGTTAATATTGTTTCGCTGTCACCGAACCTGTCTATATTGATAAATAAACGTCTTTCCGGCGTCACAGGGCAAATAATATCCAAGTATATCAATATCGAAGTATAACAATATCCAAGTATTCATAAATAATTGCTAGAGGAAATCTAAGTGCGCAGTACCTTAAAATTGAGTCTCATTAATAAGTGATTTAAAATATTGACTCATTGACGTCTCTGTAATTAGGCATTTGGATAAAAGCCACACGTTTTAACCTGGTTGACAGCTTTCTAAATCATTTAAATGACAAATATAGTCGTTCAAACATCCATAACAAACCCGAGTTCATAAGAAAAACGATGCGAAAATATTATTTTGAAATATTTAAGTAGGAAGCCAAAAGTAATGTTTATTATTATTACCATTATCACTACCATTATCATTAGTGTTATTTGTAATAAAACAATGGGAAAAAAAACAGGTACTTTTTAAATGATAGCAAAAAAGTAATGCATATAATATTAATAATATCTGAAATACAATAATGTAATTTTGATATAATAAAAATATATTAAATTACACGTTCAAGTAAACTGATTGACAGTCCCTCAGTAATTTAAATTTTAATATGGAGTCTATGGTAAGGAAAACAGTGTCAAATCAAATATGACCATATATATATAAATATATAAACATATAAATGTTTATTAACATTTTCAACATAAAAACTACAAATATAATCATACACTTCTAAATCATTTAAACAGTAAACCTGAACCATAAAAATACTCTGTGATTTTAGGCACTCATAGTTCATTGTAGAGAGGTCGGCACTGCGGTTCCAGCTTGGTCTCGAGGACCGCATCCGGCTCACACACCCACGGATCCTCCGTCTGCCACTGCCACTTCAGCAGCTGATCCCTCAGGCTCTTCAGAAGCGGGGTGTAGGCCGGATCACCAGCTAGGTTCTTCCTCTCTGTCGGATCTGACTGGATGTCAAACAGCTCCCACCTCTCGCGGTAGTAATACTCCTTCAGAGTCTTAAACCAGCCCGTGGGCTGACCCGACTGAGTCCGGTTTAACAGATCCTGGAAGGTAGGGGACACGTAGAAGTCCTGGTCAATAGGGAAGGGCATGCGGTAATGCATGTTGTGCAGGAGGCGGTAGCGGCCCTGGTGGATGGAGCGCATTGGGTAAAACATAGTGACCTCGTGGAGACTCTGGCTGGCGTAGACGGTGACCCAGGACGGTTCTGAGATCAGGGCTGGGAGAAGAGACTGACCCGTCAACACAACCGGACGAGCCTGTGAGAGACTGTATGACGGATAAAGCAAAGAAAACCAGTCCAGTATGGTGGGAGTGATGTCTGGGGGGAAAAGTGAGAGATGCTGTAGTGTTTTGCAGTATCCCGCAATTAACTGACAAGTTATTAACAATCGAAACAATTTTATTACATTGGCAATAATCAGGTGCAATAAGGGACAGTATTTTTAATATCAATTGAACAATTTGCCATTCATACTAATATAAAATGTTACACTCACAATAGCTGGAGGATAAAATAAAAATGTGAACTTAAACAATCTAGAATGAAAATGTTCAATAATGAGGGACACCATTTCATAATATCGTACTAACAACTTCAGATTCATAAAAAAATGAACAAAAGTGTTATTATTGACAATAATCAAAAATAAAAGATACAGAATTAACTGCGAAAATATTTAATAGTGGGGTATACCATTTTTTAATGCTGTCAAATGATTAATCGCATATAATCACATCCAAAATAAAAGTTTTTGTTTACATAATGTGTACTTTGTATATTTATTACATATATATATATATGTATATATAAATACAAACGCATGTATTTATTAACGCATGAAAAAAAAAAGTTTTTTTATATATTAAATATAGTTAATATATAATATAAAATATAAGAATATATATACACACACACACACACACACACACACTAGGGCTGTCAAAAATAACGCGTTAACTGCATTAATTATTTCTTGTTTAACGCATTTCACGCGTGCGCAGTGTGACCAATTATTTGTCAGGAAAGTGGGGCAACAATTACCTCTCTTGGAGTAACTGCACACTGCATCAGTGACACGTGGGAACTGAAGTGAAGTGCTGGCTGTATTAAAAACTCAGGCTTGTAAAGAACAGTTCCTGTCTGTTGCATGTAAGTGGGGGCAAAACGACAAACATTTGAACCGACAGAGCACGCGACATGGTTGCCGCAATTCGTCTTACACGCTATAAACACATGAACTGTGTCGCTCACATGCTGCAGAGAAGTGGGGCAGTGAGTCCTGCTGTATGGGAAGCCAAATACATAAAAGTGGGACGAAACCACAGCACCCGATTGAGCCGCTCTGGGCGGACCAAATATCTGCGCGGCTCAGTGGACAGCGCAGCGCGACCATCTGGATAGCGCAGAGATGATCGCGCAGCGCAGACCAACTTCAGCAGCGCTGCTCGAATCACTAACCTGCGCGCCTCTGATAGAAATAGACCCCGCCCATCATCAATTTACATCTGATCCACAATCCGCTGTAGTTTAGAGTGCACAAAGTGGAAGCTTTAGGTTATAACAATATTGGCAGACATTATGAAGTTGAACTTCTTAAATATATTATGTTAGGGTTAGGGATATGTTTAGGAATAGTGTTTTTTTTAAATTAATAATTAGTCATGTATAAACAACCCACTTACGATTTGTACAAATCTAATTATCTAGACAGAAGCATGCACAAAAAAAGGTGCAGCAAGCTTTCTCCAAAACAAAATGATTTTAGATTGATCACACTGTGGTTGACTTTGGTCTAAAATAAACGAGGTTCATTGGAGTCATACGAATGGCTATTTTTATCGATAAAAATAAGTGTAGTGCAAATAATTATCGTACGGCTGCTTTCTCAAACCAGCCTGCCATTCAGTAACACTATTTCTACTCTCAGGCCTCGATCACAGAAACAAGTGCGTGAGGGCGCAGTGTTTTCTTAAACACAGGCGTACAGCACCACCTAGTGGTTAAAAGCAGTTACAGCACAGAGTGCGTTGCGCGCAATAGTTTACACACACACGTCCTTGACATCAAATAATCAAGCTTACCCAGCAAACTGACATAGGCCTGGCTAACCTGCCCCCAGCGCCGCCGGTGTTCAGGTGAGGAGACCAGCATGGGTTCCCTCACACCTGAGCCGTACAGATTAGTGCGACCATTGGGAAACGGAATTCCGTTATCTGAGCTGTAGATCACCAGAGTGTCATTTTCATATCCCGCATCCCGGAGCTCTTGAAGAACCAGTCCCACACCTTTCAAATCAAGAAGGGAATTTCTGAAAGTCTGTGCAAGCACGTGTTTGAATGCTAGTGTGAATGGTGTAAAATACATATAACCTTGGTCCAGCCGGCTGACAGTTGTGTATTGGGCCGCAATATCCGCCCTCGCTGCAGGAGTGTCCGGAATAAAGTACGGTACCTTGTCAAATATAAAAAGATTGACGGTTCGGAAATTCAACTGATGACTTTTTACATTAGTCTTCGTTAGTAAGGCTCACCTTGACTTGGTCCGGAGAGTAATACTTCGGCTGCCAATCCGGAATTCTCCCCATTCCACTCTCTCCATTCCCAAACTTTTCACAGAACGTTCCATACTGAGGCTGGGAATGACCGCAACGGTGAGGATCGTGGAACGCCACATAGAGAAAGAACGGACGCTCACTCCTCTCCTCTCTCTGGCTCTGGAAGAACTTCCGGACAAGGAGCTTGATCTTGGTGATATTCCGACCCACCTGCAGAACGGAATTGGTCTCTTCTGTGTAGGCGAAATCAAACGGGTACACAGGGCCTGGGCCTACATGTTTCTTCCCGATGATACCTTCAAATCACGTAAAAATCATCTCGTTTTCTCTCAATACTGGGTTTCGGCATCAATTAAGCACCTGTATGTAACTTTAAAATTCGCTACTTTGTTACCAATTAGTAATTTGGTAGAAAAACCATTATCAGTGTTCAAAAAGTAATAAATAAATAATAGCTTAAAGCCTTAATTATATCATTGGCTTTCCTTCGTACAGATAATGATACATTGGGACACATCAGTCATTCGACCTATATGAAAACAAAACAGCTGTCCTATCATCTGGCCTTAAACCCAGAAAAAAAATGATAAATATTAGATTTTTTTTTTATTAGTAAATCATTGTGCAGCATTGTTGCCCGGCCTCAAACACAGACATCTCCGTTTAACTATATTCTTGGTACCTGTGTGAATGTTGGCTTGTTTAAGGAGAAGAGGAAGACTCTGCACTCCATCAAACGAGTTGAAGTGATGAACTCCCTGATGCAGGCCGTACATCCCATTCTGGTGCTGATGATCAGAAAAGAAGGTTCGAGGCAAGTTTGTGCAATGGTCAAGTCTAAATGAAAGACTGGTTACCTGTGGTAGTCCGGTCAGGATGGTTGAACGACTCGGTGAGCAGCTGCTGACAGAGGTGAAGGCGTTCTTGAAGATCACACTGCGCTCAGAAAGAGCCCGGAGATGAGGGGTCCGGACCACAGTGTTATTATACACATCTGTTTCAAACCCGCCATCGTCAGCTGTGTTGCACAACATACATACGACACGTAAATACAGCATAACAACGCAAGCTTCAAAACACTAACAACATACACATCAATACAAGATAAGAACAACAGATATAACTGTATAAATCAGTGTTTGTTACACACCAATGATGAGAAGCGCGTTTCTTCTTCTGCACTCTCCTATATTACAACAAGCCAAAAGACACAACACAGCCCACGCGAACACAAACCCCATTTTAATGTCATTTGCCTCTTAAAATGTTACCAGAGGCAAAGCGGCTTTAGTTGTTTACGCTCCGCGCGGCTAACTTCCGCTAACGTCCATCACGTGACCGCGATCAGCTGACGCGGATCTTCAGCCAAGCGCGTGGCGCGTCGCCCTTGACGTCACAAAAGGGCTGCTGTTCAGTCTGTCACAGAAACCGCGATTCACTTTGAGTGCATTGCTCAAATGTATCGTGTGATAATGTTTTGACGATTCCTGCTGCGGAGTGTTTGAGCTCCGGTGAAGCGCGAGGCTCGAAGGCGTCTCTGAGGTTTGATCTTTAAGTTGATTTCACATTGTGCCTCTTAACACTGATCTCAACTTTCAGTTTGGTTTGGAAAAAATTATTGTTTTTGTTTTATTATTATTTAATACGTTGCTTTTCTTCGGTTTGCATTGGACTGGTTACTCGGATCATGAGATCCTTTTTAATATGCCACGTGATTCATGTCAGAACTCTTACCTAATCATTTTTACTGTATTTTCAGACCCGCATTGCGATGCTTTGCCATTTGTATCTCATTAATCAAATGCAATAAACAAACAAATAAAGAAAGAAAATGCAACGATATTTGCATTGAAATATATATCTTTTTAATTGTGAGTTATTTTAATAATTATTTCAATGTTTTTTCTTCGTGTTAACATTTTAAATCTTGCTGCTGTAGTGCAAAAATCTCATAACGTTAATTGAATGCAAAACATAAAACATGTGAATATAATAATTAATTATATATTTGTAATTTTAGTAACTCTTAAGGTTTTTTTTGTTTGTTTACGACAATAAAAAATATTTCTTTACATTTTGCATCTCCTTTAAATTATAAACCTGCTCAGTTTTTGTTGTTGCTGTAATGCATATGCAAAAATCAATAACAATAATACAAATTATTATATTTGTATTTGTATTAGAAAAATGGTTTCTGAACAGGACTTTATGATTCACGTGTTTGAACAAGTGATTTCACAATCAGCGGTGTTTGAATCTCGTGACCATGCCTTTTTATATCCTGCAGTCATGCTGCTTTTTATTTTCTGTTGGTTGTTTTATTAATTGGTGTTGAGTTCTCCACAGACATACTTTCAAAAACCACTCATGGAGAAGCAAGAAGAAACGTTTTGGTTTTGGTTTTTGAGAACTTCCACATCCTTGTTTGTCCACAGCAATCCAAGCGGCGTTCAACATCCTGGATGAAGCACCACAGCTCATGAAGATCTGATGTTGTCTGGGATCTTCTGATGGAGCGGGTGACGGGTCTCCGCTGGTATGCCGCCCTGCGCTCGTGTTTTCCCATACTCACTTGGCTGCCCGGGTACAACCTGGCCTGGCTGAAGATGGACCTGATCGCGGGTCTGACGGTGGGTTTGACCGCGGTTCCTCAAGCTCTGGCCTACGCGGAAGTGGCCGGTTTACCAGTGCAGGTAAGAACATCCAGGTTCTTCCAGAGACTGAGATTTTTTTTAATATAGTCTTTGTTTGTTTTCCAGTACGGCCTGTATTCTGCGTTCATGGGGGGTTTCATCTATTGTGTATTTGGGACATCTAAAGACATCACGCTGGGGCCGACCGCCATCATGTCTCTGCTATGTTCGGCGTATATCGGCGGAGATCCTGTGTATGCGGTGGTGCTCACCCTGCTGTGCGGCGTCATCCAGACAGGAATGGCTCTGCTGAGACTGGGTGAGATGGAAAATGGGCTTAAAGGGGTAGTTCACCTACAGATGAAAATTCTGTCATTAATTAATAACCCTTGTGTCGTTCCAAAACCGTAAGGCTGTTGTTCTTCTTCAAAACACAAATGAAATCTGAGAGCTTTCTGACCCTACATTGAAAGCAACACAAATGATACATTCAAGGCCCAGAAAATTAGTTGGGAAATTTTTTAACTATTCCATTGCTTTCTTTGCCTGGTCAGAAAGCTCTCAGATTTCATCAAAAATATCTTAATTTGTGTTTTGGAACTATGTAGCTTTTAATTTTATTTGAGTTTTAGTCATTTTTAAGTAGTTTTAGACAACAGTAGCAACAATTGAATTGATCAGAAACGTTTAAATTATCTTTAGTTTTGTGGATCGTGCTGTAAAAAATATTTCTTAACGTTCTAAGTATACTTTAAAGTTTACAAAGTGTTGCTGCCAAGAAGAGAAAGCTGACTCGTCTGCTCGTGAATCAGGGCCGTCTTGAAAACAGGAAGTTTGTGGGGTTTTTTCTTGTCACATAACTATTAGATTCGATTGCTTCCTGTGTGACTTCCTGGACAATGTCTGTGAAGCCGCACGCCAACATTTAGCAACAGGTTTTAAAAAATGTGACAGCTGAGGTTATGGAAGTGAAGTTATATCACTCAATGTAATAGACAACAGGTGGAAATTATACGCAACTAGCACGACACCACCAATAAAGGAGTGACCACGGACCACTTCTCAGTTCCTATGCTTTCTGGCTGGTGTTTTTGTAATTTCTGAATGCTGGTGGTGGTTTCAGGGCTGCTACCTCCGCCTTTGTGCAAGGAGGAACGGGAGGAGCACTGCCAGAGCCCCGCAAAATGACCTCCAGCAGGCCACAGATGTGCATGTGTTTGCTTAAACCGACTCCATGAGGGTGGTATGAGGGCCTGAAGTCCACAGGTGGGGGTTGTGCTTACAGCCCAACACAGTGCAGGACGTTTGTCATTTGCCAGAGAACACCAAGATTGGTGAATTGGCCACTGACGCCCTGTGCTCCTCTCAGATGAAAGCAGGTTCACACTGAGCACATGTGACAGACGTGACAGAGTCTGGAGATGCCGTGGAGAACGTTCTGCTGCCTGCAACATCCTCCAGCATGACCGGTTTGGCAGTGAGTCAGTAATGGTGTGGGGTGGCATTTCTTTGGAGGACCGACTGCCATTAGGTACCGAGATGAGATCCTCACACCCCTTGTGAGACCACATGCTGGTGCGGTTGGCCTTGGGATCCTCCTAATGCAAGACAATGCTATGTAAAAAAACTAAATATTCAATAAGAATATTTCATTCATTCAGATCCAGGATGTGTTCCCTTTATTTTTTTTGAGCAGTGTATATCAATCAATGTTTCACATATAAAATATATATTAATAATACTTATTATTTATACAGTTGGAGAATATTTCAAATGTTGGAGCTTCATAATAACATAAACACTGAAACAAATAAATAAACATACAAAAATCATAAAAGTGAATGCATTTTTTTCTTAACTGATGAAATGTTAAAAATAGTTTTTAATGTTGTTGTTACAATATTTTGAGCACTTGAAATGTGAATGAATAAATCAATTAAATAATATTCCAATTAATATTGCAAACAAGCTAAACTTATATATAATGTATTATAACTTATGTATAACATAAACTAATATATAGAATATTTTTTATACATTTCAATAATATGAATAATAAAAAGTTATTCTTATTCTTCTTATTATATTAAATACAATAATAAACAATATCATCATTATTATTCTATGCACTTATAGGTGTTTTTTATAATAATATATATATATTTTTTTAAATCAAAAATTAACTAGACCAAGAAAGGTGAATTTAATATTTGGAGTATATTTGTGTGTGTGCCTCATTTGAATCAGTTGCTCTGATGTTGTTTGTTCATCAGGCTTCCTCTTGGACTTCATTTCATATCCAGTAATTAAAGGCTTCACCTGTGCTGCTGCCGTCACCATCGGCTTCGGCCAGGTCAAGGTCAGAGTCTCACGCCGGGACAGTCGCATCATTTCATTTGCATGGTTCTTAAATGTCCTGTAAGATCGGTGAAGAGTTGTGTCAGTCTGCTTCGTTTGTCTGTGCAGAATATTCTGGGTCTGAAGGAGATCCCGCAGCAGTTCTTCTTACAGGTTTACTACACTTTCCACAAGATCCCCGAGGCCAGGTGAGCACACATATATATCATGAACAGCAGAATCCTTTAGTGTTCAATCATCTTGTCTAAGCGCTTATCTCAATCATCTGTTCCCAGAGCTGGAGATGTGATTCTGGGTCTGTGTTGTCTGTTCTTCCTGCTCACGTTGACGCTGATGAAGACTTCTCTGGGTTCGTCTGAAGACGACGCTCCTCTGCTCGTCCGCTCTGCCCGCGGGCTGCTGTGGAGTTTAGCTACTAGTGAGTGCCCGAAGACTCTCGTGAATCTATACTGTAAACGACAGATGTTTATATACTTTCTTCTTGGGTATCAGTCCGGAACGCTATGGTTGTCATAGCAGCGACGGCTGTTGCGTATTCCGCTGAGGTCACCGGACACCATTTCTTCACTCTCACTGGGAAAACTGCCAAAGGGCTTCCTCCTTTCGAAGCCCCGCCCCTTTCAGAGACTGTAGCCAATGGCACGGTGATTACTTTCAGTGACATCGCGAAGGTGAGAAGTGTCGCTTTTGATACAAATCTTTCATAGTTTTTGATGTCAAGCACCCACATCAAAAAGAACAGCCTCGAAAAAAAAACTAAACTCCTCAAAAATTTTAAGAAATGCATTATTAAATTATTATTATTAGTAGTAGTATTTTTATTTTTTTTATGTAATTTGTCAGTAAAGCGAGATTATGA
>JAUYWG010000060.1:3225671-3257422 GCA_034779775.1 Enteromius afrohamiltoni | reverse complement strand
ATATATATATATATATTCACACACACACACACATTTATACATAAATATATTTAAAATATGAACATAACTAATTTTTCTTAAATATATACATACAAGTGTACATATAAATCATATAAATCACATGTACAAAAACATTAAAATTACTTTTTAAAAAACAGATAAATATATAAAAAAGAATAGAAATCATTTGAGTCAATTGAAATGCAATTAAAATTATGTGGTATGTATAAAAATTATGGTTATTATAACCCATTTGCAGCATTTATCATTGTTTATATAAACAATATAAATATAGTATTTTATTGAGAACATATATTATTTTAGGGATTTGAAAAAACATTATATTGTGCATGTAATATATCAAATTTTATTGTGTATTGTATTATTATACAAGTTTTTATTATAACTATTATTTTAGTGTTTAATATGTTTGTTAATAAACACAAAAATGGATACAAATACATAAAAAACCAACATATTATAATCGATTAATCTAAATATTAATACCAAATGTCACTTTCACACAAAAAAATCAAATAGATAAAATAATCTAAATAAGTTTTAAGTAAATTAAAATCATGCATATTCTGTTGTTTAGAAACAAAACATAAAAGTACATGTTAAAAAAATATATGAAAAAAGATATTGAAAAAATAATTGTGCTTAACTAATCAATAAACTAATTTGATTCATTTTGAATATATTTATATATATATATATGTGTGTATACAGTATGTTAAGTTTTCTAATCTGTGTTTCCTCTCTCTGTGTGTCTCCCAGCCGTCAGTCCTGAAGGTGTTGTTGACGGCTGACCTTCCTGGTTTCCGACACACAGATGGAGTAGACGAGGCTCTGAATCTTCTGACCAGTATCAATCACTACGAACAACAATACTAACAGTCAATCACAGGCAAGGACTGACCACATCAGCACCTTTGACCAATCAGCACTCAGGAAGAGAGACTTTGATGGAAAAAAAACCAATGGGAAACAAAGTTACATAAAGTTTGTGTACATGACGACCAAATGATGCTTTTGCACTTAAAACTATTTTTAGATCGTTTTTGTATTTTTTTTCTCTTGTAATTCTATGAACATGCGCTTATTAACAACACTACAGAATCAAATCTGAAGCATTTTGGGGTTAAAAAGCTCTACAAATCACACTGGTCTCTCAAAACATCAAATATATTACATTAATCAAGATAACTCTTTTTCTCTGTAGTGTACTGTAGTACTTTTAGACGTTTGGTATTTAAGGGCTGGACAATATATTGCTCTATTTATTCATGTGCATCTCATCAGTAAAGCAGTTCATCCGTTTTCAAATGAAGCGGCAGTTAATACACAGAGCTGAAGATCACTGATCATGTTCATTTTCACAATACGGAACGTGATATTGTGTAGCTTGTCAGGGATTGAGATTTACTGGCTTTACTGACGAGATGCACAAAAATATACTGTGCAATATATTGCCCAGCCCTATTGGTATGTTTACACTTATTATTTGTTGATGAAACTGAATCTCCATTAAGACACAAATGTTTGGACTGACAAAGATTAAACAACAGACATGTCTTTTTTTTATATTAAACTGATATGATCTACAATGACTACGACTGAAATATTTTCTTGGATACTTAGAAAATTTATGTTTATTAAACACAAACACACACACACGCACATATATATATATATATACACACACACATACACACACACTTGTTTATATACACACACACATACATATATTTATATAAACACACACTTATATATACACACATATAAACACACACACTTGTTTATATATACACACACATATATGTATATATATATATATATATATACACACACACACATATACACACACTTGTTTATATACACACACACACACACATACATTTATATAAACACACACATATATACACACACACACACATATATATACACACACACACTATTTTTATATGCATTATTTGTATATCATGGAAATAAATTGTGTACAAATTTGATGCAATATACTATTAATTAAAATGAACTATATAATATTAATACAATATAAATATCTATATTGTTTATTTCATTCAATCGACCTCTTGGGTTTTTATCGTTAGAATTATAATTGTATGTATAATAATATTTATAATGATATAAAATGTTATTAAATTATTATTTGTATATATTAGAATATGTACATGCAAAAGTTATCATAATTTAACTTTAAATACAGTATTTTATATTTGTATATAATGTAAAAAAACAAAAATATACTAGTAGTAGCATTGATAATTATGCTTATAAGTTTTTCCTCTCTGATAAATAAATAAATGTTTGTTCTACTTTGAAACACTAGAGGGCGATGTTCATCTTCTGTAATTGTAGTAAAATACAGGCCTAGTAAAACAATGCCATTTAGTCTGGCTTGTCTTAAGCTGAATGTGTCAACCAATAACAATAGCATCCTGATGTCAGCAAGTTTAGATTTTCTTAGTCTGAAACTGTTCCAAACCGTATTTCAGTTCCACTGACTTTAATTTTCAAAGGAGTCCATGCTGAAATCAGGTTTATTCAAACATGTCATCTGGATGAATGTGCTATAGATAAAAAGCCAAAATTCACTGCGTAAGTGCTTTTAATATCCTAGACTAACATCATTTTCTCCTATCCTAGACTAACAACAAAGTGTATTTTCGTATACGCTGCTGTTGGATGTTTGTTCTTCATCGTAAAACTGACTCAGAGCGGTACACACCTGCTGAAAAAGAGCCAGCACACACAGGTTTATAAGATATTACAGTCACACCTTAAACTCTGACCTTGAGCAAACAGTTGTCATCCTGTTAAACACATCTTCAGGGAGTCTAAAGACATGGTCATAACTGTTGCTTGGTCAAATCTGGTCATTCTTATAGGAATCCGTACAATGGGGGCTTTCTGCCATTGAATAAAAAATTAAAGTGCAACTTTCAATCACAGAATGTTTAAATCACAGAGCTTCTTGATTGACATGTGCCTTGTCCCTCTCTGTGTTATCACCCCCGTAAAGTCACGTGATTTCAGGCACATGACATCCACCCTAAAATATCCGCTTCGAACATAACAATGTATGATTCGTTAACTCTAAAATAATCAGCATCACCAATACTCTTCACCAGCGATGCTATAGAGTTACTGCAAATGCATTTTTTTCAATTCTAAAAAGAAGATTTTCGAGAGGTTAACTCAGGATTGTGATAAGGTATACACTAGAATTAACCCAAACTCATAAAAGTATGTTTGAATAATATGCAGAGTGGATCCTTCCTTTACCCAAAATACATAAGCTGCATAGGGCCCCCAAAACAGGGGCTCCCTTGCTCTCAAAGATCATTTAATTTTAGTTTTGTTCTTAAATTTGGAGCCAGCAGATGAGAATGATAATTTCTTATAAAACAGTAAATGTCCCCCTTTCTACATATATATCGGTAACGAATCATGAATGCACATATTTACTCTGTGCTGTTTATGGAAGTTAACGAAATGTCTAAAGTCCTTGGTCAGGCCCAAAAGAAGCTGCACTGAATGTGTATGTTTGACACAAAAATGAAAACATAGACAAAAACACAGACCTAATGTGCAAACACAACACTACTGTTTACTGATTATTTCCAACCTGATCTCACGGCAATTCGTACATATTTTACGAGGTGGCTAATTCGTACGAATTTGTACGAATGACCTAAACATAACCCCGCCCCTAAACCTACCCATCACGTGGTTTTAGACAAATTGTACGAAATCATACGAGTGAGGTCGTACGAATTAGTACGAATTGGCACAAATTTGGCACCTCGTACGAATATGTATGAATTGCTCGTGAGACTGTGTTGTTATTTCCGGTTAATGATTTTACCGATATTTTGAAACTGAGTGAATTGTGCTTAACGTTAAAAAGTTGCAACTTCGACGTACGACGTTCGTTGCCTCTGTGAACAACACATTTTTGTCATTCCCGTAATTTTACGGTAATTTACAAGTATTTCTGTGTGCAATGGACTTTTATCTCGCAGCTGTGAGAATTGCAATACATTTTAAGGCCGGTTCACATGATAACGATAAAGATATCGTTTATAAAGGACAGAGCAACTATCTTTGAAACTGTGTGAATTGCGTTTAACGTTAAAAAGTTGCAACTTCGACGTACAACGTTCATTGTCTGTGTGAATAACACATGTTTGTGATTCCCGCAATTTTACGGTAATTTACAAGTATTTCTGTGTGAAATAATTACATCTCGCAGTTGTGAGAATTTCATTTTCTGGCCCGTTCACACGATAAAGATATAGCTCATAAAGTACAGAGAAACAATATCTTTGGGAATCATTTTCAGAACGATTTTTTTTCCAGCTGATGAGTGAAACTGACAGCCAATCAGAATCCATCCTGCTATCACGCGCTTGAGAATTTAAAGCAACAGGCGCACTTGAGCTTATAATAAATAGTCGATATAGTTTGCCGATGTGGACGCAATAGTTATTGTTATCTTTAGTTATCGTGCTTGGTTTCAGTGACGGAAGCAGGCTTCCATACACCACGCACATCTGCCCTGTTTGTTGAATTGAGTAGAATCCACATAAGCTTGTTTATCATCAAATGGTCGAAGTTTGTTCAGATTGGTGACACAGTAGGCTACAGTGGGTCACGCAAATTTGCCGCTAAATTTGAAAGTGTCTTCTGTGTAAGCACCGTTTCTTATGGACCTATCGAACACCCTTAAATATTTTCATGCATATACTTATTTATCATATTCAGTGGCATCAAACACCCGCGGCAGCTGCGATCATGCGTGCTCGTGGGTGAGTTCACTGTGTTGGTTCATTTAGGGTGTTAATATTGGGGTCACGTCACATGGCGAGTGAGTGTAAACCGCATCACTTCTTCATCCGCGGCTCGAGCGCGAGGTGACAGCAGCTGTGTTGTGGTTGTGCTCGTCTCCAGCGGCCTTCTGTAATTGCAGAGAGTTAAATCTCACTACGCTGGCTTGACGATAGGTTGCAAATTTGGAGTGCCAAATATAGCATGACTGCGTGCTAAAACTGAAGCCGAACTGTGAACTTATTTCACACTAGACTGAGGGATCACATGAGGTTTCTACTGAGAGAAAGAGGGGATGGGACTTGGAAGTATAATCCTGTTTAGCCCAACTAAACCTATTTTATGTCTAGTTTTGAACTTTACTAATCTGAATATCTATCTATCTATCTATACGGACAGACAAAAAAATAGATAACTTAAATACTATAGTCAAACGTAAAAGGTGTCATAATTCTTTGTGTTACTTAAATATGATAAAATGTTTGTGATATAATAAATGCTTTCAACTTATCATCAGACAAATAAGCTTATATAGCCAAAAATCCCCAAAACACAGCTTTAGTTTTCTATAAATGTAGGCTACAACTTCTGTATTTCATTTTTAATTAATTTATATATATATATATGTGTGTGTGTGTGTGTGTGTGTGTGTGTATGAAATAAAAAGAATAATCAACTCAATAAACACTTTTGATTTATGACACCAAGGTTTTACTTTATGAGTTTTATTAGTTTTGAATAATCTTAGTCCTGTAGAAAGTCAAGCAAGGAAAGAAAGCATGAAAAATATTAATTAAATAATAATAAAAAATATTTGTAAAAAAACAATTAATAAATAAAATAATAACAATGGAAATAAATAAACAAATAATAATAAATAAATAATAATAATATATATATATATATAATATTTCAAAGGTTAAATATAATGAGCAAATTTGACATTTTATATCCTACCTATAACAATGCTTGCAAGCAAAAAAAAAAAAATTGTTTGTAAAAAAATAAATAAATGGGCCGAATCAGATTCATTAAAATATATATATATATTACAGTTTTCTTTCTTTTTTTTTTTTTATCACTTTTTCACTGACGCAAAGGCACCTGCCTCACTTTTAGCGCAACTGTCGTCACTGTCATGTGACGTCCAGCAGAGGGCGTCGCGTCTTAAGGGCGGGGATTGTCCGTCCCCCTCACCTGCTCTGATTGGCCAGCAGGGAGCCTGACGTAGCTGGGCGGATTCTTCGCGGGGTATCTCGGTCTCTGATTGGCCAGGCGCGTCTAGAGTGACTGGAGCGCAGCGGCGGAGGCGCAGCGGAGAATCACAGCAGCACAAACCCACTGCGCTCATGGCATCAAGGAGAATGGAGACCAAACCAGTCATAACCTGCCTCAAAACGCTCCTCATCGTCTATTCCTTCGTGTTCTGGGTGAGTGACCCTCATTCGTTCGCGTTTTAGAGCGTTTGACGCTTCTGCTGCATGTCATGAAGCGTTTGAATTGATTTGTTATCAAAATAAGGCGTTTGTTGCAATATTGCGCCACTGGAAAACAAGTGCATCTCCATCATGGCAGGGCTGGACCCCTCTGAAGCCATTAGAGACACGAACATGATCATGTACATCAGTGATTCTGATCAAGAATATGATAAACAATGTGCATTCAAGGGAAATGATGGGAGATATTAAAAACGCTGGTTTATGAGACGCTAAGTGAGATGTTCATGTCGAGGTTGGTCATTATTCATAATTAAGTAATATTAATGTTTAAATAAGGACGTTTGGAGAACATTATTCCTGACGAATTGGTCATCAATGTCCAAAATTGGACATACACACAACATTTTAAATTGTTAATTGAACATTAAGCCTCGAACATGAGCATATCTGGGACTTTATTAATTATAATATTAACATAATGGCCAAATATGGACAGATGCTAGACAGCTTCTAGAAATGTAATTTCGGTTTATTATGGTGGCAGTGACCTTTGTCTCTCTGTCATATGAAGAAAACCTCTGCATCCTCATCTTAAGTAATGAATGTGATGGTTTGTGTCTGTTGAAAGTCATTTAGACAGTAACAGTTAACTGTGACATGATGGCACCGCCCCGGTACCGCTTGAGTATCTGTGTCTAACGACTGATCCAACTATCATTCGGTTTACATTTTTTAGCTTTACTAGTATTAATAGCAACACTCTATAACATAGCCTAACTTTAATATGTGGTTAAGAAGATTTCTTGTATAGACATGAGGTCCAGTTCTAATTTCTGCTACAAAAAAAAAAAAAACACCCATTAAGACAGGAAGAGATGGTATGACATGCTTTTTAGGTCTTTCTTAAATGAGCGATACAACAGTTAAAAAACAGCTTTCAAAGATTTGATGCTACAAACCTTGCAAACTTTGACTAATCCAATATAATGCATGGCAATGCTGGGACTGGATCCTTGGATTTAGAGGAAGGCAGTTGCCTGAAAAAGTTAATTGTAGAAGAATTAGATAGATATTAGCATTAATTATTCAGAAGAAATGGGGAAAAGTCCCAAATGTGCCAAGTACACAGTCAACACGATTCAAACCGCAGATATCAATTTAAAATCTCATGTGATTTTAACTAGCTAGAGTACAACCGAATATTCAAGAAATGTGAACGTTATGTATTTATTAAAAAAGCCACAGTGATCTTAATATTTGATGATTAGCCTGTCTGACTGATTATACTGCTTTGAGTTTGAGTTCTTTGCGATATTTTCAGGTCCATGGAAGTGTGCGTACATTGCATTATTTGTAGGGCTTCGGATGCCTCTTCGAAGGTCAGACTATAATGATGCATAATGGGAATTTCCAGAAACAAACCTTAAAGCGGCATATTGCACTCTGCATGAGCTGAAGACGTGTTTCTTCCCAGGAACCTGGGCTTCAGATCTCATGTAGGTCAACGCTCTGGGTTTGTGTTAGTAGGTAACCGTCTCGGTCACATTTCCTTCTGTGCTCGCTGGAGCTTCAGTAATGCAGTGTGGCACATTCGCCACCAACCAGCGGCTGTTTAGCTCTCTGTCCATCTGTAATCCCACTCGGCACTGTGATCCAGTGCCTGACCCAAATCTAGATCATTCGGACCGTAACGCGATGCGTTTCTACTGTAGAACATCACAAGTAGTATTTTAGAGCAAACCCATACGTCCTTACGACGCAAAACTTAAAAATAGTGTCTTTTATGAAGTAAGTGTCATTTTATATTGAATATATTGTTTAATTTACATTGTTTTCATAAAGTGATGTTTCTCTAAACGAGTTTCGAGAGGAGCGCGTACGAAATCGCATTGTCCAATCATCTCCTTATCTCACCAGCCAATCAGATCATGCCTTCCGAGCTCTGCCCTTGCTAGGGTTCAAATCACTAGGGCTCGGAGTCCGCCGTCCACCCGGCTCGACCCCTGGACAGCACGCCAAATTAGCTAGCATTTTTATGATTAAATGAGGAAGCGCAAACTCTTGAAATGACATATAATCAAAAATGTATATTATGACTAAAAGTCCAATCTATAATCAAGATAAAACTAATTTTAGCAAAGCAATTTATCAATTAGGGAAGTAATTTAGCACTTTCGCAAGTGGTACTTAAGAGTGAATCAGTATAAACAGACATTATAAACATAAGTCTATTTACGACTGACTCACATTTCTATGTTAAACGCTCTGAAATAGCATATTTTTTTAATTGGCTTATTTGTCGTTTTTTATCACAAACATGCCCCTTTATTTTCTATATAATCGCGCTATTTGGTTGACAGTAATTTTCTTTAGAAAATGTACATAAATGTCTCTTTAAAGTGATAACAACTAAGATGTGATCGGAAACATCTACTGTATTAGGGCTGGGCGATATATATCGAACGATATATTATGCGCATCTCATCAGTAAAGCCGGTGCATCGCTGTGATGAACCTTTTGAAGCACCTTAATTTTTAAGTGTGTATATAATTGCCTGATTTAATAGAGATGGTTTTAGATTTTTAAAGAGGCGAAACTGGTGCAATCAGAGTTGGAAGCAAATCCTTTAAACCAATTTTGCAAGTAGACTTTCAGCTTAAACTCTTGTGTCTTATTTACAAATGACAGACAATTGCGTTGATCTCTTCTGTGCTGAAATAGTATTTTTGTTTAGCACCGAAGGCTTCCTTATTTTGACGCGATGTAGCTATTTGCGCAATTTGGGTAAATTTGGTTGTAATTTTTTTATGTTTGTTGTACTTCATCCAAAGAAACTCAGAACAAGGGTAGATTTCATATAACCGCTTGGTCTTCATTCTTTCAAAAAATGTCAAAATGGAATTATTACGCCGTTTAAAAAAACGTTTGAACATTTAAATTGCGCGGTCAGCATCGCTAAACTGAATTGTGCAGTAGCAGAACAGTTAAACACAAATGAGCTTTGAAATGAGCTTCCCGTTTTGTAGAAAGAGCGAGCGTGGGTGTGATTGGAGCTTAGATGTGAAGATGAAGCGTGTGAGTGACAAATGAAATTGAGTCCGTGTCGTTTCTCCATCCTCCCATCAGCTGTTCTGGACCTGTTGGGTTCATTCTGTTCATCTGAACGCAGACAGACGGAGCGCCGTGTGTCCTGCTGTCGACCCTCACAAACACATTCACGCGCTGGTTCTCCCAGAGGCAGATGGGAGCAGACCAACAGGGCTGACAAAAGACATGAGGCAGATGAGAACGGTGCCTGTTGCTTTGAACAGAAGAACTCGTGCGTTTCACAACCAGCCAGTTTAGATTGTTCTTCACATGTTAACATGCTGCTATTTGTGGAGAAGATCTAACACCTTGAGTTAACCAGGCATGACGCAACACGTTTCCAACCCTTTCTTCGATGGAAGGATAAATGTAGCTCAGCTAATCATAACATGATTGGTGGTTATGTTACGTTCACGTCATGTTGGAATTAACGTAATTGCTAGTTTCCAACTAGTAAAATCCAATTATGGCAAACTCATGATTGCAAGTTGGAAAGTTGTTGGGCTTCAACTTCAAGTTAAAGGTAGTTATTTGGCTAACTCAGTGTGTTATGTTGTTTTACTACTGGCAGTGTTATGGGGTTTGTTTTCTTAGTGTAGCTATTTATTATGTGAAGTTGGAATTCAGATTTTTATTGTGGGCGGTAACAGCACAAATCGTCTCACTTGTCACTCATTCATGTCAATTTATAGCAAGATAAAACTATTTCCAGCTAACTCGCTACTTTGTGGTGTACACTTAAAATTAAATGTTCGAAAAGGATTGTCAAAGTGGTGCCATAAGATAACTTTATTTGGTTCGCTTGAACCTTTTTTAGTGAATTGGAAGTTAGCGATTGATTTACATCCGTGCTGTATTGAATGAGAAAAAAAGAGGGCGTGGCTTGTTTTTTCTACTGGGAATTGATCGGATGTAGTAAAGAAGGCGTTTCATTCAGAAATGAACACTGACAGTTGGAGGGGCGTGGTTAATGATGTCATGCTCACGCCCAAGCCGTCAAACCGATGTCGTCAGAGAAGGCCCGTCATTTTTGAGCATTTTCAGACTTGGATTAAAGATAACGAAGGCAAACACATTTTTCTGCATTGACTTGCACAGATGGATTTTTTTCACCACAAAAATAGTAATAGAAGCTAACTAAATAAATATAGTTGATTTTGATTTCACGACGACGAAGAACTGCTTATTTCCGTAATGTGAAGAACCTTTCAATAATCAAAATATTGTTTTCACTATAATTCACTTTTTCAACATTTGAAAGTTTTCATGGACGTTAAAGGCTTTTAACGAAATCTTCGATGCTGTTAAGTACCAAGCGTACATGAAGAAACTAAACATCCGTAGCTTTCCATTGCACAAAAAAGTTATTTGTAGTGGAAAAGATTATGTTTTTACTCTTAAAAAAATATTTTAGGAATCTCTTTGAAAGCCCTATTTCTTGTCAATGCAGGCATAAATAAATGATGCTTGTGTACAAAATAGCATATAAACCAACAACCACTGAGAAAAGTTCATCTTTAAGTGTACTTGTGGCCTCCATTCCTAATGATAACCAGTGAGAGTACAATAAAAATGACCAAAAATAAACCTTACTTGTTTGCTGGTGTCTTTTCAGTGAGCTCATGTGCATAGTTGCCAGATTGCAAAGCACAGTGCAGAAAATGTATTTTTTTAAAAGATGATTCGGTGACGGTATCGATATCTGGCAACCGCACACATGAACGCTTACGTAGTAGAGTGCAGATCGGGCCGCGTTTCTCTGTCCGTACCTGGCCCGCGTCCAACAGAGCAGGAACCGAACTCGAGCCGAGCCCGACAGGCATTAAGATATTTATGTCCGAGCCCGATCCCAGCCCGATCTAATTTTTTTCCGAAACTAATGACACATGCACGTTTTTGTGTGGAAAGCCCGCTTTTATTAAGCAACTGTAGGAAGGCGTTCAGAAACGTCAACAGATGAGAGCATCAGCGCACACAGGGCAAAAAGCTATAAAAATTATAACACAGGCGCACATTCTCGCTGATGTGACCGAGCCCGACCCGAACCCGAGCATCCTTTCTAAATATCTGTCCGAACCCGGTCGGGTATCCATCCTCTATTACGTAGTTCAGCAGTACGCTATAATATTTTGTCTCCTTTTTTTTTTTCTATAGTTTTGGAAAAGTTTTATTTTAAAAATATGTTTAGTTAATGTGTGTTTACTGAATGTTGAAATGATCTCAGTTGTTGTTTACTGGCCTAATTATTTTTTTGTCATTGTCTCATTTTAGTTTAGTTTTTACGTAACGGAGTCATAATGCAAGCAAATGGTTTATTTAGTATTTTTTGATTCACCGATTCATTGAAATGCACTCAACATTGCATTTGGTTGATTTGATTGCTTCTTTTATCCTCATCTG
The DNA here is from genome assembly GCA_034779775.1 of Enteromius afrohamiltoni. NCBI lineage: Eukaryota > Metazoa > Chordata > Actinopteri > Cypriniformes > Cyprinidae > Enteromius > Enteromius afrohamiltoni. Next base: position 3,245,641 of record JAUYWG010000060.1, on the reverse strand, counting down.
TAAGTGGCTTTTCTATAAAAGGTTTTTCACCATTAGTTAGTGAGAGTTTCCTTTTCTTATTAATTCGAAGCTTTTCTGATCCCTGGTTTTAATGCTTAGACATAACAGAGGAAAACCTCAGGTGTCCACGCGTTCCCCAAGAGAGAAATCTGGATCTCTAGAGTTTAAATTAGCATCAGGATCGCAGCACATTTATTCGGTTCATATTTCAATGCAGTCGACATTATTAAAGCTCAGGATGTAAGGTAACACCTCATGCCACATTTCCCCTGTACACGTTTGATTGAGAAAAGACCCCGTGATGGTAAGAACGCCTTGTTTTTCCTGCCATAATATTGTCAAGTTTCCAAAATATGCTAACGACTACTAATGAAAATTCTTGAAGGTTGCATCACTGCCGTGTTTCAGCAATAAATGCATTTTTATTGTCGAGTCAGTTTGACAGATTGCCTGTGTAATGCTGCCGTAGGTTGTGTCAGCTCAGGGATGTGACAGTATGACTTCGCAGTGTGTGTGTGTGTAACTGATACACAGCGACATGTAGAATGGCATGTGTCTATGAGTGAGTTCCCGGCCTCTTAAAATAGCTACCCCAGCAACGGGAACCCTGTTCTCACTAAACACTCTCTGGCAACTGAAACGTTGAAGAAAAAGCTATACTGTACGATTAATATATTCCAAAATAATAATGTAAAGTTTGATAGCATTGTCATTATATACTTATGAAACAGTTCAAATGTGTTTAGCAAACATTTGCAGTGTGTTAAGTTACCCTGCACCTGCGTAACGTTGGCTTTGTGTTTTTGTGTGGACAATAAAAACAAATAAAACCTGTTTACCAGGCATTGGCGGGGTGTAAAGTTTCTTTGAGTATTTCATGAAACTTAATACGCCACAAATCTCACCCTAATTAATTACCCTCATGTCGTTCCAAACCTGTAAGACCTTTTTTTATCTACTTAACGCAAAAAAAAAGTATTCTTCTAGCATCACAAAACTGAAGTTGATCCGCTGATGTCACATTGACTGTTTTCTGAATCTGGGATCATTTCAGTTGTGTTGCTGTCTATGGAGGGACAGCTGGCTCTCTGATATCATCAAAAATATCTTAATTTGTGTTTCGAATGGGTTTGGAACGACTCGAGGGTGAGTAATTACAGAATTGTTATTTTTGGGTGAACTAACACTTTAATGTCATTTTGTGTTTTTAACGGACAGGACTAGTCAAATTAAAGACGTACTGTAATTGGGCTCAACTATCGTCAAGTTAGACGTGTTTGTATTGTCAGAAAGGAAATTATGCTGTTGATTTGGAATACAGGTAATTAAAGGGTGCTACTGGACCTATTTGGCCAATAAGTAATAAATGGTGCCATTTGGAGATTCTTGGGTCGCCCTTCTCTTGAGTTATTTTGCTCTTAGCCGGTGTTATTAGCACTGGCAGTCCTGTTCATTACAAGGCAGACAATTAAGGGCTCTTCTGGTCTGGTTTTCCCAGTAGTCTTTGGTGTTATTATGGAAATGAGAGTGTCGAGCACCACAGTGCCACTGATATATTCTGTATTTTTTTACGTTGATGCTTAGCGCCAGTGCTCTGTTTGTTTCTCGTTAAGCATGTTCATATTTTGTCTTGTTTGTTCTTTTCAGTGTTATTGTACCCTATGGAGAGCAAAGGTGGAGTGATTAAACAGAGATTTATTCAGACAGAACCTCACCTAACAAAACTGAAGGAACTGAGAGACATTGAATCCCTTGTATTGTACACTAATTAAGAATATACTGCTGGAAATGTACCTGCCCCCAAGCCATCCAAGATGTAGGCTAGATAAGTTTGTTTCTTCATCAGAAAGTAGCATTACGTCAATTGCTCACCAGTGGAGCCATTGAAGGGAATGGGTGCCGTGAGTCCAAACCATCACAATAGTAATCCACACCACTCCAGTTGTGTTTGTAAGAAGCAAATCTATAATTAAGGTGTTTTAACTTTTTAAAGTGTCGCTTCTAGCTACAATATGACTTCGTAATCCATAAAAGTCTATCTTCATGTTCTGTTGTCCTCTCCACCAACATTTTATCTACTGACATCTTGACATCTGTGCATATTTCTCTACATAGTCAGAAGAGACCAATTTTCACTGCATAAAGCTATATTTTAGACTTGTATATTAGCTAAAAGCAAAGTTATAAACGTGTCTTACAAACATGTAAACTGATGAACTGGACTAGTGTTGGATAATTGGGGTGATTTTAGCAGCTGTTTGGACTCTCATTCTGACGGCACCCATTCACTACAATGGACCCTTTGGTGAGCAAGTAATGTAATTCTATATTTCTCCAGTACTGTTCTGATGAAGAAACAAACTCATCTATATCTTGAGTGGCCCGAGTGCGAGTACATTTTCAGCAACTTTTTATTTTTGGGTGCACTTTTCCTTAAAGAATCCTTTAGTAATAAAACTCATCCAATTAAATCTTCTCAACTCTCCAGCCCTTCTTTAAAAGACCGTGTTGGTATTATCCAGCCGTGAATCCTATTAAAGGAAGCTTATCAAGACACCCATGACTCTCAGCTGACGATGTGCTTAATCATGATACCTGCTTGACCTGAGGAACATCAGAGATTTGTTTGTGTCAATGCAAAACCTGAATACACCATATTACTCTTATAATAACAAAAAGAGTCTCAGATCCCAAAACGGTTTAGTGTTTTCCCAGTGTCTTTCTGACTCGAACTTGGTAAACATCCAGAACAGAAAAAAAAAAAAATTATTTCCCTTTGGGATTGCCTTTCCCAGGAAACATGATCTTTACCTTTATTATCTGCATCAAAAACGCATTGTGGTTTTGTAAACAGGAAGGGAACAAAAGCTGACGGAGTGCCTGATTAATGCAGCAATAAACGGCGGGACCCATCAGAAAGCAACAGCTTCAGCCTTTTACGGAAATTAAATTGAGTTGAGATCTGAGTGACTTTGCTGGCAGGGAAATTTGATTAAAGATCACCAAGGCTAAATATCTCTTTGTTGATTTGGAGTCAGTGTGAGCAATGCATTCATATGTTGATTTTGAAAAGTGATTCATCTGCAGTTCTGAAAAGTGTGAGCATCTACTCTAACATCCTCTTTGTATGTGTGTCACTGTGTTTGGGATGAGAGCTTTTTTTCTTAGGATGGCTGAATGAATGGGAAATCATAACTGTTAAGTGTTGCTTAGTTGATAAAAAGCCAGATGACGATGAATAAAAAATAATGTGGGTAATAAAACAAGTTTTTCAATGGTTTGAGTTTGCTTTAACTGGCATGGTTTAACTGTAAAGTCAACACTCTGAAAAGTCTCGCACGTTTACATTCCTGGAATATTCCCAATTAGTTGCCGGCCGTGGAATTTAAAGGTGACTGGGATTCCTGTCTTAAGGTCCTGGAATGACACTGCGAACAGTTTTACACTGGCTTGTTAATGAAAGAGATGCTATTATTAGCCGCTAGCTTGAGACGTGGTGCAAGATTCTTGTGTTTGCTTTGTTCTGACATGGCGATTAACAGCTTTACGCTTATGCGGAAAGGTATGCTAAGTGATTGTGCTAGCAGCACGTAGCACAGGTTTTTTTTTTTTTATAAATATGTTTTAACCGGCCCAGTCTCACGGCAATTCACACATATTTTATGAGGTGGCTAAATCGCACAAATTCATACAATCTCACTTGGACGAAAGAATAAGATTTTTGCTAAATCGAACGTATTTAATGAATTTGTATGAGTGACTAGGGCTGGGCGATATAGCGCTAAATCTCTATCAGCTGTTTTTAAATGCAGCGCCAGTTTATGAACAGAGCCGTACATCACTGACAAGCTACGCGTTAGTTTCGCGGGTGATTCTCAGTGATCTACGGCTCTGTGTATAAGCTGGCGTTCCTTTTAAAAACAGCTGACGAAGATTTAGCGCTAATCAAAGAACCGGCTTTACTGATGAGATGCGCATAATATATCGCTCGATATATATCACCCAGCCCTACGAGTGTACTTGACCTAACCCTGTCGCTAAACCTACCCATCACTGGGGTTTAGACAAATTGTCAAAATCAACAAAGTTGTATGAATTTGTATGAAATGGCACAAATTTTTTCACTGGTACAAAATCGTACTACTTGGTCATGAGACTGTGTTAGTTTTAACTTTCAAATTGTTCACTTTATATTAGCTGATGCGTTGTATAACTAAGCATGCAAGGAGCACTTGAGTTGTAGACTAGCGGTTAGCCAGCATGTTGTTTTATGCTAGTGCTAAGATCTAGTATATGGTTTTCAGGACATTGCTAAGCAGGTGCTCGAATGTTTTTGATGGTTGCTGAATGGTTGAATGCTGAAAGTCATAAGCAGACCAATTAATTCAGTTGTTTTTATATATCAAGCGTAAACTTAATGCGTTTGATAATACAGATTCCTCTTGAGCAAATTAAGTTCACTTTAAAACACTTTTTGTAAAGCACTTTTATAAAAATAGGCTAATACACTTAGAATGTCTAAATGCAGATTTAATTTTTGTTATTTGCAATTATTTAAATTTTTATCATGCTTTTTGACATACTTAAGTCCATTTTTATTCATAATTTCATAATTCCCTTGTTTTTGAAATGAGGTTGAAATTGCACTTAAGTGTATAAAGGCACAGTCACACTTTATTTTAAGGTGTCATATATGATTAGGTTTAGAATTTTTCATGTACAGTAATTATGCATAATTTATTGTTATTATAATAGTAAGTACGGTACATCTAACTTGGACACCTTAAAATAAAGTGTTACCATATACCCTTTTTAAAAAACACTATATATATATATATATATTTGTAGATCATATATTAACTTTATATAATATTTAATTTTATGATTTAAAATACACAAGTCACATTCAATATAATCAATTGTGCTTATTTTTCCACAAGGTTTATCTTGTTTTAAGGACTTTTAGATAAATGTTTCCTTGTTGCTAATGATGATTTCTTTTGTGGCAAAAGAAGTAGCCTACATTTCAGCATACAAAGTACTAATTAGGGAAATAATCAATTTTAAATATATATATATACTTAAGGAGAAACTGAATATTTTTGGACTTGTTTTTTTTTTCTATTAAATCAAAATGTATTATAGTTAAAAATAAATTTAACATGCTTAAGTAGGACTTAAGTCTTTATAATTTCATAATTCTATTGTCTAATACTGAAAGTAGTGACAGATACTTAAATACTTAAAGTATACTTAAAGGGCATTGCACTCTGAGTCCAACATTTTACATGCGTTTTTCCGTTTTTGCTTTTTCATCTCCGTCATCTCTTTCATTAAAATGCTGAAAACCTAACCTGATCCCATTTTCTTTGTGACGGGCAAAATTTTTGGAGGCAGTGTGTAAACGTGATTGACACAACATGAGGTCGAACATTTCGAACACCATGCGCAATCACCTAAACTCTGTACTTAAAGTATACTCAAGTGTGTTCTTAAGAGAGTTTTTCAATAAACAAGTTCTTATAGTTATACTCTTAAAAACACTTAAGTGGCCTTTTTTCCACAAGTTTTTTACAATAATATTAAGATTTGACGCACACTGCAAGTGCAATACAATTAATTAAATTACAAATACAAACTACCAGAAATATTAAGAAACTACATTTTACAGTGTGCTCAGATTTATGTAGCGAAGTTTGTTACTTAGGTTGTTAGTGCTAATGAGATGCCGACTAAAATAGACTGCCCCATTAGCATTAGCGTTCTCATTTCCCGCTCTGTTAAACACAGATGCACTCTAGTCAAAGGCCAAAATTCACTGTCCTTTATTTCGAAAAGAGCTATTCGTCTCTGTCTGTTTTTGCTTTAATTTGAACCGTTTTATCCATCCACACATCCGTCCGTCGTTTCCTGCTAACCGCCAAATACACAGTCAATTTAGCCTTGGACAGATCGCTTCGATTCAAGCCGCCGCTGGCCTCCATTTCCCTGTCACTTGAGTCTCTGAATAATGAGACGGACCTTTCGGTGTCACAGAGACGCTGACTCTCGCTGGCCGTTTTCCGCCGGCTCTGATCTAACATTTCTCAGAAACTGTGTGAGAGTGAATGAGGCCAGCGCCTCTGACAGCTGTAGACGGCCATTAAACGTGCGGCTGCCCGTCTAACCAACCCTCTCAGAACAAACAGCACTTATCGATGAGCCGCACTGGATCATGATGATGTACGGCGCTCTAATGGCCGAGAGAGAGAGAGAGAGAGAGAGAAAGAGAAAGCGCAGTGGAGTGGAAGACAAGGAAAAATTACCGGCTCCATCTGAACAGACAGAACTCAGGACTGCATATGACAACACCCTTAGGAAGAAGGGAAGAAAACAAGCAGGATAATATCGCAGGATTACATTTTTTACTAGTTTACAGGGTTTCAAAGTGAGCACAGCAGCTGTGTGAAACTGTACTTTGTAGGGAAAAATGAGTGAGTTTTATATAGGCCTCCTCTGAATTGTGCAGGAAAGGAGATTTCAAACCGGGGGCTGCAAGAGGTTAACAAAATGTAGTTGTTGTTTTTATTTAATATTAAGGAATTCCTTGTGTCCACGAGGGCTTTACAGAAATTGAATTCTTTTTAGGTTTAGTTGTTATTTAATAAAAGAGGTTTTCAACCAGGGTGACACGAGTGCTTATTTCTTATTTTCCTTATTTACTTTATGGAAGGGAGTTTCAAAAAGGTGTCAAAAAGCGGGCCCAAAAGAAAAGGTTTTGTTTCCTTTCTATACTGTATGTTTGTGTACTGTATACATTTATTATGTATATATAAATACACACACATACAGTATGTATTTTGAATATTATTAATGCATTAACAGTTATATATTCATATGCTTAAATGATATATTAAATATAAATATATTTAAAATTTATTTAAACGCGTTTTTCTTAAATATATAAATGCACGCATTTGTATTTACACATAAATATACACAGTGTACATGCACATTATTTATTATACAGGCTGGGCCATTTATGTGGATACACCAAGGTCACCACCCATCTTGAAAAGTTTCCCCCTATAAATATAACAGACACTACTGACGAAAACTGTAAAATGGCAAAGGTGACAATCCACAGATCTTTTCTCATAGATGGATGTCATACAGGAAGTGTCTGACTGTGAGCTCTGTTGTTCTGGGGTCTCTCTGTTTGTTGCCCTGGGCCCCTGTGTGACCAGATGCTTTTCCCAGCTTGACCGCATGAGAGAAAGTGCCACAACAGCACTCAGCTGTGTCTTTGTGAAGAGAAAGAGTTTGTGTGTGTGGCAGTCACGTAAAGGTCTAGCGTGATTGTGGTGTCACCTGTTGTTTGGTGTGTGTGCTGTTCGTCTGTCAAACTCTCACAGCCTGTTGATAGCTGAAAGGAAAGCGCAGCGTATCAGACAGACATCTAGGAGTCGGAGAGGAAGATGTCAGCAGTGCTTCACACACTATTTACTGTAACTTGCAACTTGCGTGGTAAGGACGAAAACATCAACTTGGGTTCTTTTTGAAATAGTTTATTTTTGGTTCTGAATTGAATGTTATATTTATTTGAATAGTTAAGGTCCTGTTTTATTGAATTATTCATGTACGTGTAGGGGTGTGCGACATAAAACAATACATTCACTCATTCAGCAGTTGTTTTTGTCCAGATTGACCCACAAATGTTGTTCAATTCGTCACAATTTCTATTCTATTCATAGTCCTAGTTTTTTAACAGTAGATAGTTATGGTTCTGTTTCATTAATTTATTAATTGATGTATGCGTGTAGGGGTGTGCAATACCAAATATACAGATTAATCTGTAGAAATTTGTCAACCGGTAGAGATCGCGGTCACATGCTCACCTGACGTTGCATCATTGTCACTTAAACATATAATTTGTATGCGTTTTTAAGCATTGTGGTATAAAAACAAACATTGTAAGCTGTAGAAATACAATCAACAGAAAAAGAACGCACGCATTACGTCACTACACCCGGTTTGCATGCAGACGAGGTCATACAACTGAATTCCCAATAAAGCTGTTCACATGATATTTTCTGTTTTCATACATAAAACAATTATAAATAGCTAGCAGGACCCATTAATACTACGCAGGAATCACCCAATACTGTCCCTAAATCCTGATTAAACATCATCTGATGAAATCAAACGTACACTAATATGCGGCAGTTTTGGCTATATCAGTTTTTTTTTATGTGCCACTTGATCTGGATATAAACACTGGATACTGTTTTAAAGATCATTGTTTTTGTGTATTTGGTGTAACAGAAAATTTTGACATCCTTTAATGTAAAAAATGCATTATTTTGTATATTATTGTAACCGATTGGCCAGCTGACACTGTGCATTGTAATTGGACGAACACAACAAGCATGCGTCAGAAATGTAACGCCCCTTTCCATAATTTTACTTTCAAAGTAAAAGACGGTTAATAATGTCCTTAGTTTTACTATCAGTTCAAGCCTGAAAGAGGAACGGAGTCACGAGAGAGACACGGTGCTCTTATGTATTTGCAGCACACAAGCTGCGATTGACTCCTCAGAGAGGTGACCCTGTCTCTCTCTCACACACACACAGACCCTTTCACACAGGACGGGGAGTGCGCTATATGTTCACATACGTCCCCTAAACTCCACATGTGAACAGTCAATAGCAAATACATATTAATCGTAACTGCTTGTAATCTACTTTCAGAAAGCCAAATAAAGTGCTTTTGCCGTCTCGCAGAAACGCACAGCATCCTGACATTGCAGCATCAACACTGCTGAAACCACGCCGCCTTTCTTTGCGTGAACATTTGGGCTGCGGTGTGCAAATATTACCACATCATGTCGTAGACGTGGGGGGCGTGTTTTAATTAGCCCGATCTGGATCAGTCTTCTCTTTTATATAGGGTAAATCTTTTTGTGGGAGACTTTGAGCTACATACCACACTAAAGAAACAAAAAAATAGAAATCACATAATATGACCCCTTTAATAGACCTTGGGTGGTAAAATACACATATTTGTATGTTTTTAAAATGCCAGTCAACAAAAGAGAGAAAGACTATCCAAAATCTTTATGTGAAATAAATTACTCATCAAAACTGTAAAAGACTATATGTGCATCGCACAATTAATAAGCTCTACCTCTGTCTTTCCCAGCCAATTCTTAAATGTAGGACATTAAACATAACACCAATTTTAAAAAGTAGCACATTTATTAATGAGATATGAGGTATTGGTTAAATGATGACAGGCCTCTCGCGTCTGTTTGTTTTGGCATTGATGGGTGGAGTGAGATTACAGCGGGTTTTGGGATCCCTGTTGCCATGGATACGGATTTCTCCACAGCTGGACGAGAGTGGAGAACATTTGTCGTGCTCAACCGTCTCGGAGATAAAAAGTACAGCACTGTGAGAGCCTGCTGGCTTCAGTCGACTGTGGCTGTTTGTGGGAACTTCCTGCAGAGATCACATCACATGATTGGGTGACAGTATGTTTTTAATGCTCTTAGTGGATTATGAGACTTCTAGATGTGTTTTGTTTATGAAACAGACTGACGGGGGTCGGAAAGTCTATTGTAAGATGAAGGCACATGTGATGTTTTGAAAATGATGATAATGAAGTTTTGGTCAATGGTTTCAACAGTTCTGTGATTTGGACATTAATAGTGTGAAGTAAAATACTATACTATTACTAATTATAATTAATGAAAAAAAGTATTCTAATATTACATTTTATAAACTGTTTACTTGTATATATTTATATTCCTTTGATTTCATATATAAATATAATTAATATAAAAATTTTACATTTTTCTTAAATATATACATGCATGCACACACATATTTTGTAAAGAAAAACATTTATTTTTTTTGTTTTGTTTTGTTTTTTTAATTAATATTTATTTTTTTATTATTTAATAATATTAACTATTCATATATATATATATATATCCCTTAAATAAATTTATCCAAATTATAAAAGATTATGTGAAATACTGAATTAATATTAATAAGTAAAATCTTATACTCCTCGGTTTATTGTAATTAGTTTGAACTTTTTAAATATTTTATTTAATTTTAGAGGTAACATGCACACTAAATAGCTTTTAGTGCTTAGCAATTTTAATGTTTTAATTATTATTATTATCATTTTCTTTTAATTTACCCATTTTATTTACACTATTTTGATCCCAGTAAAAAAAAAAGAAAGAAAGAAAAAACTTTTATTAACTTAATTAGTTATTAACTTATTTAATTGTATTTAATAATAACTTTTATTATTAAAAACCCTGATATTTCCTCATATTCATGAACACTGTACGTCATATCAAACCACAGATGTTCAGATGATTTTGGATGCAGAGCCCGTAATTATTCTGGTGCTGTGGTCACACACACACACACACACACTTGTTCCTTTGAGCAGATTCAAGGCCACAGAACAACAGCAGCTTTGATCAGGAATTTGAAATGCAAAGAGCAGGATGGCTTTTCTCCTGTGCTCTCCCGTTTCCTCTCGCGTCCCCTTTTCACCCAAGTGTCTCTCTGTGTCCCGTTCTCTCCCCCGCACTCGCTCCAGATGCCCAGAGAACAGTCACTTCCTGTCTGCAGCAGCAGCTCTGTCAGTTTCTTTCAGGGGTTTGATGGGTAAATGTGATGAACATGCATCAGTTGATTTGTGGTGTTAATGCATTTCCTTCTCTTCTGAGGTTTGTTTCCACTCAGTTTAAACCCAATCTGACGTTAAAATGATTATTTACTTCTTAGGTCAATTAGGTTTTAATTCAGGCTTCAACTTAAACGGTTAAAAAAAATAGTAAAAATGAAAGTGGTTAGATCTTAGTACTTTTTTAAAAGAATTCAAAGTCGACTCTATTTGCCGCTTTAAGCCAGCCGTTGCTCCTTTATTCTTAATATTTACAGAAAAACGCATGCATGCATATTTAAGAACTCCACAGCAAAGCATAGAATTTACATGTCACTATGGAAACGTTGCCATGGCACCCGCCTCTTCTGCTGTCATGGAGCGTTTTCCTCGACGACGAGAGTTCTAATAGATTTGTCCTCTTTTTATTTTTTATTTTTTTAAGCTCTAAATTGTCTGTAACTCAAGAGGCGCCGCTGACATATCAAAGACGAACGGCGCCGAGCCGCATCAATTTGAGATTCATTTGAAGAAATGAACGCTTCACGTTGCGTTAGGAGACAAATGCGAGTGTCAGGGGATAGAAAGTGTCTCGTTCAGAAACGTGTGGCTGAGATCCTGTTTAATATCGGCTCTTTGTGGGGAAAATTAAAAAGCAATGACTAGGTCTCAGAGCTACTCCAAGTCCAATCTCTATAGCTCTGAGCTAATATAAGCAAGGCGCTCGCAACACCGAGGTCATGGGTTTGATTCCCAGGGACTGCATGAACTGAAAAAACCCCTGAAAGAAACTGCTTTAGTACTTTTGAAAGTTTAGTGATCTCACAGGTTTTCTAGGGTAACAGGGTTTTCTGCGTCTTTATTTTACAGACTGCTGGCTAAAACCGAGAGAGAGTGAGATAGAATGACAGACGTACTGATGAATAATTTATATTCTTTTGCTCAATAAAACATTTTCTTCTGCCAGCCTTCACACAGAAAACACAAGTTCCTCTCTTTGGTGTAGTCATGATGTATGTATATGGCTGGTCTTTTTATTTTATTGTTGCATTGCATTATCTTCATCCTTTCTAGAACATCCAGGTGAATCTCACCAAATAGCTCATATTTCATCCTAAAAACAAGAGAAAGCTATGAAAAGTTCTGAATGAATAATATTTTATGTAAAGAAAATGAAGCCTTTTTTTTTTTAATCTGCATTATGGTAATTAGAATATTATTTGTATTTTTAAATTATGGTAATGATATTATTTATTTATTTGTGCGTTTTATTTGCATTATGTAATTGCAATTATGTTTTGTTCATTATGGAAATTATAATAGTATTTATTCTTGTTTTTATTTGCATTATGTAATTAGCATGATATTTTTGTTACATTATGGTAATGATAGTATTTATTTCCTGTTATGGTAATAAAAATGGTTTTTAACATTCTAGTTATTTTTATTTATTTTGTTTGCATTATAATACTTTTTCTATGTGGTAATGTTTATTTATATATTAAATGTTTACACTTATTTATTTTTAGAAAGATTTGTTTTTTTGCATTATGATAGTTATAATATTTAATGATTTATTTATTCACATTATGATTATATTATATTTTTTCATTGTGACAATAATGCTGTTTATTAATTTACTAGCGTAATGGTACTTAGAATTTTTTTTCTTTTTCTTTTTTTTGTTTATTTTTGTCATGAAAATTACAATTAATTTGTATTAAATTGTGGTAATGATGGTATTTTGGTAATGGTAGTAATTACGGTAATGAGCATGAGAATTAAATTTTTTAAATGTGACCCAGACTTTTTTTTTTTTAAGATTCTCCCATCTACAGCTCTACAATTTAAAAAAAACAAAAAAAAAAAAACAAAAAAAAAAAAAACAGTACAGCTCTATCAAAGAGAAACGGTAATGGCCCTTTCTGTCTCCTTGTCTCATCTTTCTCAAGGGTTTTTAAGTTCTTCGCACTTTACGTTTTAGTTCCTGGAAGTTAAGAGTTGTTTTCTTCCCCTCTTGGATCCCCGATGAGTCACACCATCTGTGCACCTTCTCCTTCTCTCTCCGTCTCTCGGTCTCAGTGTGAGATGGAAAAGGGACGTTGTGTCCTCTATGCGGAGGTGGACATGGTCTGAATGACAACATGGTGCTACCATTGAGCATAGAACGGATACAACTTTTTCTCGAATCCAAGTGAACTTAGTGTCTTGCTGGATAGCTTTTGAAATTAAATTATCGCCTTGTTAGCATAACAACATGCTAATATGAAAACATGAACATGAAAAACAACATATGAAATACTCTGATACCGTAGCTATCATGCTTGTATATACACCGTTGTGTTCAAAATAATAGCAGTGTTTTTTAAAACGTGAGTGAAGCTCAGAATTATTATAATATTTTTATACACATACAGCACACCGCGCATTATATTTTACATTAAAACATGAAGAAAAAAATTTTTACTTCACAAAACGGAAAACACTTTAAGATTTAGCTTTCCTGTGAATAACTAAACTGATATTTAGTTTTAAGGAACTGCTTCACATCTGTGCTGCATGGCGTCAACTAATTTCTGGCTCTTGTAAACAGGTATTCCAGCGGCAGATGATTTGACAAGTCCTCTGATTTTTTTAGTTTTGCCTCAGTAACAGCATTTGTGATCTCACCCCATGTGTTTTCTATTGGGTTAAGATCCAGGGATTGGGCTGGCCACTTCATAACCATTTTGTTGGTCTGGAACCAAGATGCTGCTCGCTTGCTGGTGTGTTTGGGGTCATTGTCTTGTTGAAACACCCATTTCAAGGGCATTTCCTCTTCAGCATAAGGCAGCATGACCTCTTCAAGTATTTTGTTATAAGCAAATTGATCCATGATCCCTGGTATGCGATAAATAGGCCCAACACCATAGTATGAGAAACAGCCCCATATCATGATGCTTGCACCACCATGCTTCACGGTCTTCAGAGTGTACTGTGGCTTGAATTTAGTGTTTGGGGGTTGACTGACACTGTCTGCGGCCCCCAAACACTGAACACACTCTGAAGACCGTGAAGCATGGTCCTAAAAACAGTGGTTATTCAACTAAATATTAGTTTAGTTATTCACGGGAAAGCTAAATCTTAAAGTGTTTTCAGTTTTGTGAAGTAAAAATTTTAGTTTGTATTGAAAAAGGCAGACCCTGCTATTTTTTTGAACAGCCCAATATAATTTTTTAAAGTAGTTAAAATATTGATCGTTTTTCTTCATACATACATACATATGTATGAAGAACATAGTATGTAAAAACATAGTATTACCATGGTACCATGTACGAAAAAATAGTTTGAGAAATTAAAAAATTATCATTTTAGACAAAATTTGTCATTTTTTATGCCCGTTGGAGTATCATGTTGTTAGCATCATGCTAATGACAAAAAAGTACAAAAATATACATTATATAAACTATGCATAAAACAGCAATATTATGTTAACGTAGGTATTGTTGTTGCAGTGTTAGCTTAGCAACATGCTAAAAACACAACAGTACTGTTTTAGTATTTAACATTTGACCATTTATGTATATTTTGCTGCATTTTGTGCTCATTCAAGTATAGTTTCACTGTTAGCTTAGCAACATGCTAATGACAAAAATGGAGTACCATTTAGCAAGTTTAATGTGTTATGTATAGTTCGCCATATACTTTGCTAATTGCACTGTTAGCTTAGAAACATGTTAGGCTAAGGACAAAAAGTTTAGTTGTGGGTGCCGCAGTTCTGTACAAGATTTTGAACTGTTAGCTTAGCAACATGCTAACATCAAACTCAACCTGCGTCCCAAGTGACAGGCGCTCCGTAATATCATTGTGCCTAGAAAATCGCAACTTTTTATTTTACGTCGGTCTTAGTACACGATGTAACTACAGAAGTGTCACATTTTAAATATTGAAACTCTTTGGTCATTTTTGAGCGTGATGCTAACGGTCTAATCAGATTCAATGATCTATGCTAAGCTAGTGCTAAAATTGCTACCGCCAAACCCAGATATCGTCTGAATGGATTCAAAAACTAAAACCCAACTGTTTAACTCTAGGGGGGTTGAAAAATTAGTCTATTTTCGACAAAAAATGGCCGTGTTCCTTCAAAGTATAGCTGCAATAGGCTCCAAGGCAGCTGGCTATTGAGCTATTCACCCCATCATTAGCATATCCATGAAAACGATGACTCCTTCAGAGGTGGTGAAGTGACGGCATTGAACTGTTCTGAGTGGGATGTGGGTTCACTTATTCATGGCCATTTCTGTGGGTAGCGTCATGTGCGTTCGCTAACTCCACACAATTGCTCATCTCCAATGCGTGGATGTTAGGCATTTCAGAAGATTACATGCAGCGACGATTACTTGCAGAAATGTCCTGTGTGTGTTGATCTGGGTTCAGTTCGTCGTGTTGAATCTGCTAGTAGTCTAAACTGGTTCAGCACAAGCAGCCGAAGGCGACTTTCTCTCAACTGCTGATAAAAACTTAATAAACACTGAGAGAGAGCGGTCCAAACAGCCCAAACACAATCTGTTCCGTTCACCTAGTTTCTAAACTAAAAAGTATTACAGTTTTTAATTGAATGACCTCAGTGATCAAATACTATGTAAACAACACGATTGCCATGGTGCATGTTCAAAAACATGGAAAGGCCATGGTCGTTTTTGTAAGTAAAGTCTGGATGAAACGGTAAAGAGATGAAATATGTTTAGATGCATATTTTAATGAAGCTTATGTATTTTCACAAGAATAGCTTGTGTTAGGCCGATCAAGTAGATCATCTGTTATGTGTCATTTCACCACCCCTCAATGAGTCCCGTGTTTTATAGGACCTTCTGGTGCTGGAGAAATACACCGGTGCCCTCTTCTGGTCAACACATGAACTGAATGGTGGTTTGTGGTACATGTTTAAATGAATCAATGAATGAAGAAATTAATTAGTATATAGTAAAATAAAAACGTGTTTTAAAAGACATCTGTCTTTTTATTTATTTATTTGCTTGCTTACATCCCAGTAACAAAGATTGAATTTGATCACGTAAGATTTTAGTAAGATATATTTTGTATCAGTTCAAGTCAACCAGCGTATAAATAAAACTTCCATAATACTGATGGGTACATACCAAAGCAATCAGAATAATTTGGGGATAAAATATGTACACAACGTATAAAAAACAAACATAAAATTTAATGTATCACAGCTTTCAGGACATTGTTACTATTAAATTTTGTTTTGAATTTTAATTATTTCATTATTTGACTAGAAACATGACAACAAAACAAAAGGTGTGAATTTAGAACTGCTAATAGGCAGTGTTATTTTTATTATGATTTATATACTATTACAGAATTAAAGTTTTTAAAAAGCTATTATTTATTTTTACATATTTTAAAATATTTTTTATTCATGTTTTAGTGTTTTTTATGTGCCTTTGTCATTTTCTATTAATTTTTTTTATTTACTTATGTTTTAATTTTTTATATTATTTGTCTTGTTTTAATTAATAAAAGTTTTATTTATGTTTATTATCTATTTCATTTTATTTTTATGACAGAAAACTATTTTCAATAGTTTTAGTTATCAACAGGTTTGATGTTTTCAGTCTGAAATACTTCAGATAGATAGATAGATAGATCAAGCCAGCTTAATTAGTAAATGTTTCAAATTGGCTGATCATTGGCTGATCAGAATCCTCATTTTCATGTTGCGTTTTGGCTGTACTTTAAGTATCACCCACTAGATGGTAGCAAAGGAGTAAAAGAACTTTAATGTTAAAAGTTTAATGTTTGTTGCTTCTCTGTAGATCACGGGGGCAATCCTGCTGGCAGTGGGATTATGGGGGAAGTTCATTCTGGGTCCGTACATCTCTCTGATCGCTGAGAACTCCACCAATGCTCCCTACGTGCTCATCGGGACCGGGACCACCATCATCGTGTTCGGGCTATTTGGATGCTTCGCCACATGCCGCGGGAGTCCATGGATGCTCAAACTGGTGAGTTTAGCTTCAGGGAGCACACTGTACATCTCCAAAACAGACAGCTAACGCGTCTCTCTCATCTCTAGTATGCCATGTTCCTGTCTCTGGTGTTCCTGGCCGAGCTGGTCGCTGGCATCTCCGGCTTTGTTTTCCGTCATGAGGTGAGACATGCATACGCATATGACCCATAATGCATCTCAGAGATCGCCATCTGTCTTGCACTAGGAGGGCTTGTTCTGGTGACATCTGACAGAGTGTGTGTGTGTGTGTGTGTGTGTACTCAGATCAAAGGCACCTTTATGAGGACGTACAACGAGGCCGTTCAGAACTACAACGCCCAGGACGAGAGGAGCATCGCGGTGGACAATGTCCAGAGGAGCGTACGTTGAAACCCTGGTTAACATCAGTTCATCTGTTTAATGCTGTTTATCTTAACATAATCTGCATTAAAAATCAGGTTAAAAGTTAACTGCTAAACTGGTTCTTAAAGCTTTCTATTTATATTTTGCTATATTCTGAGTGGTTAGGGTGTTGCTAAGATTTTTTCTGGTTCAGTTTCAGTTACATTGACATTCTGTGTGGTTGTTAGAGGGTTGCTAAGGTATTCCGGACTGGGTTTTCTAAAGCGTTGATAATGTATTACAGTTAGATTTTAAGCAGATGGATAGATAGAGATTAGGCATTACCTATCATGAGCTCTTGATCTGTAAGATATTCTCTCTCACTGTGTTCAGTTGCGCTGTTGTGGAGTTCTGAACTACACCAGCTGGTTCTCCAGCGTTTATTTCCCTGTGAATGGAATTCCTCCGAGCTGCTGCGCTAACATCTCTGACTGCAGCAACTCAGACCTGCGAAATGCCACCATAGCAGCCACCAAAGTTCATCAGCAGGTATCATGCACACACATACATACACACACACACAGATTGTGTTTGTCGTGCGCTTATAATGTTTCTGTTATGTTCAGGGCTGCTATGAGCTGGTGACAACTTTCATTGAGACTAACATGGGCATTATTGCTGGAGTAACGTTTGGAATTGCATTCTCGCAGGTAGGATAGAGGCTTATTCTTTAGACGTTTAGTTTATTGCGACTTTTCATCTCGCAATTCTCACTTATTTTCTCAGAATTGTGAAATATAAACTCGCAGTTCTGAGAACATACAGTCTTTTTCCACTCAAAATTGGACTTGCAACTGCGAGTTTATATCTCACATAATTGTGACTTTATATATCACAGTTGTGAGGGGGGGAAAAATCTGAATTGTGAGACAAAATGTTGCAACACCTTTTTACATTTTTTATTCAGTGGCGGAAACGGGCTTCCATAGAAATCAGAATTTTCAAGTCAGTTTATTCTAATATTTATATAATACTAAAATAATATTATGTATTTATATTTAATACTTTTAAACATTTTTTTTTTCATTTTAAACAATTTAAATATATCCCACACGATTTTAAGATTTTGTTAAAAAAAAAAAAAATGTAATTAACATTTTTTATTTTAAAATATTTAGTATATTTGTATTTTTAATTAAACATCGTACACTTTAAACATATATGTAAACATTATATGTAAAAGGCTGCCGTTATATAGTTAAAGAAAAAAAAGACGTCTTGATTGGTCAAACAAAAACATAGACCCGCCCCAAACTCACACTATTGGTTGATTTTATTATCTGAAGAACTGGAACGCCGTTAACGTCATCTAAACACACGCAGGAACGTTTCTCCACTTCTTGAGACGTCACAATCGCGTCTGAGGCGATCGTTTGCGAGCTAATATTTACTCCAATCTGTTTTCCGGTTACCGCTGAAGCGCGCTGAACAGCTGGCTGCTGTTGTCTCGCACAGGTGGAGCGGTTCGCGCCGTCGAAATGAGTCACTGGGTAACGGCGCGTCTAAAAGCTCGAGCGAGAGCCGCGCTGCCATGACAACCCCGCCGTGAACGCAGACCCCGGGCTGTCTGTGTTTTCCCAGCCCTCATTTAGTAAACACACACAGACACAGGCGCGGTAGCCGAGCGTGTGGCGCAGCTGGGCTTTTCTAGCGAGCGTGCCGCTTCGAGCGCAATCAGGGGCTCTGTCACTCACGCTTCCGCCTCGGGACCATTATGCAGATATCGCTCCATCCGTACTAATGGGTCCAAAGGGCCGCGCAGGAACACCCCGACCCCTCCGCCGCTCGCACGCGATGCTAATTGAACTGTAAACGTTATCTGTGAGCACACGGGCGGCCCGAATCAATGACATCTCTTAGAGCCGCGGCCCCGCTAATAAGTCTAATCTTCCGCCGCGCACGTGGAATTCTTTTGGCTCGGTTAAACGGGAATCAGTAAACATTCATTACGATTATAACTAGAATTTGGTGCGCGCGGAGAGAGCGAACCGTAAACCCGGGAGAGCAACCGGCGGTAACGACTATCGCAATTTAATTTAATTAGCAGTTGCGTTGGGAGAGCGAGCAAAATAAGCCCGGGAAAACAGCTTTACCATGGTAACGGACACGTGCGTGTGTGTTTTTCAGCTGATCGGGATGCTGCTGGCCTGCTGTCTGTCACGATTCATCACTGCCAATCAGTACGAGATGGTGTAGCGGCGCGTGCACAGGTGAGACGCACACACACACTCTCTGTCTCTCACACACACAGGTAGACAGTTTGTTAAAAAAATTGAGCTACTGACTAGCTTACTATCTCATTAACAATGGACTGCAACTCATCATGATGCACGCATAGCTCAAAGAGACTCTCAGGTGATTCTAATGGAGTTTAGGGTTAGCGTGCCGCAAAGGTGAAAATGGCAGATAAGGTATTAAATAAATAAAATAAAGTAAAATATAATGTGTGTATGTAAACTTATATATAAATTGACAATATATGTATATACATAATTAAACATTTTATTATAAAATGTATAATTATAAATACATTTCATACATAATTTCAAAAAGGCAAAAAAAGTTTGATTGTAAGGTTATTGTGAAGTTATTGCAGAATTGCCATATATAAGCATAAAAAACTTTACTTTTGTGCTTCTGAAATGAACAGGCAAGATATATGAATATATTTCTTAAAATTTATATATACAATTATATGTGTTATATTTAGTGCTGTCAAATCGCGATTAATCGCATCCAAAATAAAGGTTTTTCTTTACATAGTATGTTTGTATGTACTGTGTATATTTATTAAGTATATAAAAATACAAACACATGCGTGTATATATTTAAGGAAAGGAAAGGAAGGAAAGGACGTGACAAGTGGCCAGGTATGGTTTCCCATACTAGGAATTGGTGCTCTGCATT